>JAODTR010014233.1:0-51942 GCA_025399935.1 Amblyopsis rosae
TTCTTCATGGGGGTCTTCTGAACCATTCTTAGTCTGGCCCCTCCCCTGAGACCACTTTGCCTTGGGAGACCCTACCACCAGACAACACAGCCCTCAGGTTCATGGGGGCACCCAAACCTCTCCACCACGATAAGGTGATGGTTCCCGGAGAGGTACGGAGATATACAGTATATGCATATATTTCATGTTTAGCATACTGGCATTACAACAAACTTCCCAATGCTGATTGATTGCTACAGTATGTAATTCAATGTTTGTATGTGTTTGTCTTCATGTCATGTCATAACTGTTATTCTTCATGTACACCGTACATGTGCATTTGCAAATCAATGTACAATGATAAAGTGGGTAATCAATAAACATCAAGAAAACAAGATGGCACAAGCATCAACAAAACTATATTATTATTACTGATAATATAATTTTCATTCTTCCAACTGTTTATAATCACATTTAGTTTAAAAATTGTATTAGGTATTAGGTCTAGCAGCAAACCTTTAATTGGTCATTATGGTGATGGGAAACCCCACACATCAGAGGACAATGGTGAGACTGTGGAGAAGGGAGGGTTGGGTGGTGAAATGGCTGCAGCAGGCATAATGTCACATCAAAACTGAATTGTCTTGTGAGAAGGATGTGCGACATTGACATTCAACCGAAGCATTTACCTCAATACACAACAGATGTTTTGTGCATACATAACCATTGGAGAGGAAATGTGTCAATATGCTCCTATCATATTTACCAAGAACAATTAACTTATGTTATGCTCAACTAAAACTCATAATTTGCCGAGTTTGGTAACTCGCCAAATTATGCATATACTATCTGAAAGTAAATAACTGATTCATACTGTATTACAGATTTGTTAATATAACATTGATGTGGCTTGTATAGCAAGTTTGAATTTAACAGTGGTAAACTGCACAATCACATGAGTATATGCTACAAGCATAAATGGGAAAAAAACACCAATCACCGTCAGTGTCTAAAACTCTAAATGTTTATAATTGGGAGAAACATCTCTACTGTATATCACTAGGAAGTGTCACTGTGAAACAGAGCCAACAGAGACGTTGATTCAGAGGCTTGTGCTACACAACAGAAAAGCATAGAACATTTCATATAACATACATATATGTAATATCATATAACATTTAATGTATGCTTATTATGTAAAGCATATTGTGTAAGGTACTGTACATTTTCTTAATATTTTATTGCACACTTTATATCAATGAGTTGCCTTCTTAAACATTGGATGTACGTCAAATTAGTATATTACCATATAGTAATGTGGAGTTTCATTAATCTTCAGATCCAGGTGTTCACTTTCACGCTGGGCTCTCTGACTGCAAAGCTGTTGTTGGGGAAGGAGCTGAGATTGAGTGCAAACTGAGCAGTGAAGAGTGTGAGGGAATGTGGTTCAAGGATGGAGATGAGGTGAGCTTTAAGGGGAAATCTGATCAATTTTGACATAGACCTATCCCATGTGTGGTGATGTGCTTGGGACCATTTGATGATGAGCGGATGGTCACCCAGCCAGGTCCTTGGGCGATTTTTAACAGATATGACATCCGTATTCAGACAGTATAATGCAGATTTTTGTAAAAACAGGAATTTTGTCAACAACAGCATTGATGTGCATCATTACAGTTCAATCCTATTAGTTTACAGTTCAAAAAACACATTTTAGGGTACAGTTACATTATGTATACAGTATATACTGCATGCATACTTATTGTTTTGTCTGCATGTTTCTCTTTCCAGATTAAGACATCTGAAGGCATAACCATTTCTAAAGATGGAAGTTTCCACAGACTGAAAATTCACAAAGTCACTGAGGAATATGCTGGCACATATCGATTTGAGGCAGATGGTCGTAAGACTGAGGCTGTGATTTCTGTTGAAGGTAATGTTTCTCATAAATGGATACAATAGAGTTCCTTCTGTGGTTGAAACAAGAATTGCGAAATCATTATTTTAGTTTCAATGCACACATGCCTCTTTACAGTACCAAATTGTTAAACATTCCTTTATAGATCCACCACGATTTGATGCTAAGGAACTGGAAGCATTTAAAACTCCAGCAACTGTGAAAAAGGGTCAAAAAGCTACCTTCAAGTTATCTTATGTTGGAAAGGAGCCAATTAAGGTTCAGTGGTACCTTGAGGGTGAAGAGCTTTCGGATGAAACAAACATTAAACTTGAGTACAACGAAGATGGCAGCACCCGGCTTCTTCTTAACAAGCTACAGCGCAAGGACAGTGGCGAAGTCAAGCTTAAACTCAAAAATGAGTTTGGCACTCTCGAGGCTGTGACTCAGCTTATTGTACTAGGTGACGTAAAGATTTGTTTTTAAATATATTATAGTATTTTAGTATAAGACTGCATTACATTACATGCAACATTCATTCATACAGTCTTTTCAGGATCCTACACTGTGTGTGTGTGTGTGTGTGTGTGCGCGCGCACGCGTATGTGTGATTATTTGAACTTTCAATACTTACATGTTATTATAATAAAAAAGTATTTGATGTACAATATAATTAGTGTACTGTATTCATTTTCTCTTTTGTCTTATTGCCAGATAAACCAACTGTTCCAATGGGACCTCTAGAGATTGTCGAGGCTTCTTCTTCTGCTATTGATGTCAAATGGAGACCACCAAAAGACACTGGCGGTTGCAAAGTCCTCAACTACATACTGGAGCGCCAACAGGTGGGACGCAACACCTGGAAGAAGCTCGGCCCCATTGGTCCCGAAGCCAAGTACAGGGACACTGATGTAGATCATGGCAGGAGATATTGCTATCGCATCAGGGTTGAGACAGAAATGGGCGTCAGTGAGCAGATGGAAACTGAAGATGTTCAAGCTGGAACAAAAGGTGTCTAATTATGATTCAGATGTGCTGTGTATAAATACAGTTTATACTGTATATTTATATGATGTTTTATTTTTTGTACTTTCAGGATTTATAGTTACTTATTTTGTCTTCTGCCATTTAATATATTTTATATTCAGCAAAATATATTATATGTATGGATGTCAATTTAAATGCGCTTTAGAATAAAGTCTTAGAGCAAATGCAATGAAGAGAGTTGCGCAAAGTCATGAATTTGTATTCAAATTACAAATGTAAGATAAAATTATTACTTTATCCTAGAAGGTGAACCGTTTTACTGAGGAAATGTTTATGCCTCGCGTATGTACGCAGCGTATCCTGGAGCTCCATCCACACCAAAAATTGTTAGTGCCTTCAAGGATTGCATCAGTCTTGCCTGGGTTCCCCCGTCCAACACTGGAGGAACCAACATCCTGGGATACAACCTGGAGAAACGCAAGAAGGGCAGCAATCTGTGGGGCCCTGTCAATCCACCTGATGAGATGATCACAGGTATTTTCATAATCATAAATCTAAATGTCTTTCCACAAACCATTTACCATTGAATAATTTGTGAATATTTTCCTTTCTCTACAGCTAAGGGGTATGGTGTTAAAGACATAGTTGAAGGCATGGAATATGAATTCCGTGTTGCAGCGATCAATAACTCTGGAGCGGGAGAATTCAGTACCCCATCTGAGTTTGTGTTTGCCCGCGATCCAAAAAGTAGGCCCTTTTTTCAAGACTATCATTTTTACATGTACATGTATGCCTCACTTTCCATATAATTAATATGATTTATTAGAGAGTATGATTCATACTCCTGCCCATTTAAAAACCTTTCCATTGCTGTTCTTATAGGTTTTTATAATATGTTCAAATCTTTGCATCAAACAGCAGTGCTTGACCTACCACAGAATTAAATATTACTAGAACCCTCTAGATAGCATCGATAGATTTTTGATTTCAATTTGATCACATTCAAAATGGTACATTTCACCAAAATGACACACAATAATGAATAATCTAATAATCTCATGACCATAGTCAATGTCAATATCTGGCTGTGATACTGTATATCAATATGTTGCAGAGCCTCCAGGAAAAGTCCTTGACTTGAAAGTGACAGACTCCACCTACACAACCCTGTCCCTGTCTTGGACCAAAACCAAGGCCATTGAAAAGGTGGAAGATGAAGCCAAGGGATATTTTGTGGAGATCCGGCCATCAGAAAATCCAGAGTGGGATCGCTGCAATGGAAATGCAATCATCATGACTTCCTTCACCGTGAAGGGGTTGAAGTCCATGGCCATGTACTGGGTGAGAGTGATTGCTACTAATGATGGAGGAGAGGGAGAACCACAGGAGCTGGATAACTACATCCTTGCCATGCCTCCTCCTGGTAAGGACTAATTTCATACAGTAGCATGTATATTAGATGTTATTAAATTAGGAACAGACATGTAATATTTATACTCCATATGACCAATTACCGTTTTCACTGGTGCTACCGTAGAATTCCTAATGTATCCAAATATTGAACCATAATGATTATTCTTTCTATTTTTAATTAACATGTAACATCAGTTTTACTGAATATCTAAATCCCTAGCAGAAATGTTTTGGTAGCCTATCATGAAACTAATGATAATGAATCCTTTCTAGAATCCCCTTGCTTTCGATGTAATTACGGAAATTGTGTATTCATACTCTTTCATCTAGTGAGGCCACGTTTTACTGACAGCAAAATCAAGAGTTTCATGGTGGTGAGAGCAGGAAATTCTGCACGATTCAACATCAACTTTGAGGTGATTGGTTTGTGGACACAATATAACTAAACATAATTTGGTATTTTCTGTTTGTGTTTACTGACATTAATGTTTATTCTGCAGGCTTCACCATGGCCTGATGTCATCTGGCTTAAAGATGGAGGGCCTGTGTCCAAAAAAGTGACTATTAGCAATGCTGAAGGCGCATCCCAGCTTTTGATTCCTTCTGCAGAGCGTTCAGATACTGGAATCTACACTATTGTGGTCAAGAACATTGTTGGTCAAGACACATTTAGCATTGAAATTCGAGTCACAGGTAAGATATGTAAAGTAGTTAAACATGGTGTATGCATTTCATGTTAAAGATACATATGATGCATTATAACACTCCTTACAAAACAGTTCTTCACCTCACATGTGAAATGCAATTATTTTGATGAGTTGATACTGTAGCTATTGTGCATCATGAAATCCAATGCGATGAACAGTTACAAATATATCTACAGTAACAAACAGTATGGTCATAATCTCAATATTCATTCATATTCAAATTTATTTTGTACATTTGTTACATTTTCTTTGCAAAATGTATGACAACGTGCATGCAAATGCCTTTGTGTCACCCTAATGCACTTTAGATGAGCCAAAGCCACCAGGACCAGTTGATCTTGATGAAAATGTGCCAGGCACAGTCACCATTTCCTGGGAACCATCTCCGGATGAGAAACGTGACGATAGACTTCACTACATGGTGTCTAAGCGAGACTCAACCAAACGGACATGGAACACGGTGGCAGACCACATCTTCAACAACAAATTCACAGCATGTAATATCATGCCAGGTCGAGAATACCAGTTCCGTATCTATGCAAAAAATGACATGGGGTCTAGCAAGCCCTCTGAATCACCCAAGTGGTCGGTCAGTACCAAAAAAGGTTTGTAATAGCTCTTCTGTCTGCACATACAGTATCATAACCATTTCAAATAATCAAGAAATTGGACCAAGCTGCCTTAACAATGTTTATGATTTACATTCAAATGAATTATGAGAAAATAAAATAAAATTTTAGCCAAACAGCAGCTGGGATAAAGCAAACTACTGGCTTAGTTAAGGTGTAAACTTAAATGCAGTTCATATTGTAGCACAGGTAAAAACACAACTTGTTAAATATGTGTTTTACAGAAAAGTTAATTGTGAGCACACCAGAAACTAAGGCCTGCAACTTTGAGAGGCCTCCTAAGTTTATTGTCCCACTCAAATTGCACACGGCTCCTCAAGGGTATGAGTGCTACATGAGCTGTGCCGTCAGAGGCGAGCCGACTCCACATGTGACGTGGCTTCGCAACAACCTCAGCCTCAACACCAACACCAACTACTTCATCTCCAACACATGTGGAGTGTGTTCTATGGTCATACTCAGGGTTGGGCCCAAAGATACAGGGGAGTACAAGGTCGTTGCAGAAAACCCTCTGGGCAGGGCAGAGTGTGCCACAAAACTGACAGTCAGAGGTAAACAACTTCTATGTTCAAATGTCCTTAAAGCATATGTTGACCTTTTTACAAGTCAGACCTCATTCATATGTGATTTTCACATTTTCATTAGTCTTATCTTGCAGATTAATGGCAACTGTAAGCCTGCAGAAAATAAACTCTCACCGCATAGATGCACAGTACACAAACACATACATGCTATCAAAAATAAATATGTAATACCATGCTTTCAGAAAGTGGAAGCTGCTGTAGCTAATGTAATTAGTTTTTGTCTAATGAAGACATGAATGACTCAAATTCCAATTTGTCATGCTTTGTAAAAGAATAGTTTCTTAATACCAAAGCAAATTGGGAGGTTAAGTGACTTGCTAGTAGCCGCTATGTTTAGGCAAACTACAATTTAATAAGGCGTGGGTTGTAAAAGGTGAACATATCCTTTAATTTATGTTACTTGTCTGTTGGTGAATGAAAATTAAAACTCATTATGTATTTTTTCTCCTTACAGAGTAAGATTGACACAACAAACAAGATGTTGTACTGTATGCTCAAATGGCTGTGTAATGTTAACAGTATACCATTTAATTTTGATTGAAATACATTTTGTTTTTCAGCCTGAAGCTGATTTTCATTTAAAGCATTTTAACTAGAGAAACATAGGTGTTAAGATAAATTGTTTCTGAATGCATTCTTTCCTTATAATTGACAACACTGACAATAAGAGAATCAACAGTGATGTTTACGATTATCATTTAGAAATGTTACCCAAGGACAGTATTGCAAACTGTGTGACTGTAATTAATCATTCTTAAACAAAGCGAATCATTTAAGAAATGTGTTTTGCCTTTAATTCGGTGGATGTACTGCTAGTGTTAACTATAAAATGAGTTTGCTTTTAAAGAGCATTATTTGTGTATTGTGATGGTATTAGTTAAGTTCTGCTATGTTTTTCCATACCTATTTTGCAAAATAGGATATTTGATTTACACGTAAGCACAAAAGTACTTAATTTTCCAATTTTTAAAACACGTGGAGTTTGTAAATAAATATTGTATGACGTAGGTTTTTGTTGTCGTAAATTTAGCACCCAACATTATATGACATATTTACTTTTCAAAAGGACAGCTAGTAGTATTTCATAAAGTGAATACAATTTTGTAGTTAAGGCTTGCTTGGTATATATTGGACGCTTCTTTACTTTCACAATATACCGTACATAATATACTGTACTGTACTGTATACTTGTCTACTTGTATTACCACCAGGTTTAGAGAGAGGGTCAAATCTTGCACCCCATAAAATTTGTGCTGGATGACAGTTCTCAGTTTCAATTTGGCATTTTCAATAACAGTAAATAGTCAATTAAACATTGTAATATTGATTTTGTGTTTTGTTCTCTGTTACTCTACACCTAAAAGATAAGTCATGAATATGTACAGTTAACAGTATTTGCTATTCTAATGTGAAACCACTAAAATTACTATGATTGGAGTCAGGTTGTTATGTAAGTTACCCAATTCAATACTGCAGTCCACATATGACCAAATACACCAAAGTGTGAGGTGTAAACTGATTAATAACATTTACCTACTGATGTTAGTGGATCTCTGTCACGATATGAAAGTCTGTGTTCAAATGCGGCATTCTGCATTATTCAAGCTAGAGCACCAGATTTGAAGGAGGAGTTCGGAAAGCATCAACTCTCTCTGCCTGAGCAGCCTTCCTTTCACAGACCTATAGCAGTATTGCCAATGTATGTGTCTGTAAGCCTATCCCACAGGACCCACTGTAACATACCTTAGGCCAGCACTGAGCATCTCAAAAAGGCTTTACTGCCTCTCAAAACAGTCTTCACTCAAGCATCAGTAGGAATTGCTGGCAGGTGAAAAGAGGAGAGCACTTTCCCTGAATAAAGTAAGTGATTAGTTGCTGGGCACAGACTGTCTCATAATGTATACTAATTAATAATAATAATGCTAAAATATGAAAGATACAAGATGCATCAATCAAGTCCAACACTGGCTAATGTGTAACGCTGCAGATACAGTATTATGAAAAAGCAAGTAATCAATTACTTAATGTAATGTTAATTACTTGTGCTGTCTTTTTTTCCTAATATTATATTTGTGTAATCAAGCAGGCTAATCAATCATGTATACAGTATCTAAAGTAAATCTATGTAACCATATGCAGTATTTTATAATTTGCTTGAATATTTACATTTTCTGCATAGCAAACTAATCAAAAGGTACATTAACCTCCACAAGGCAAGTAAAAAAGGGGACTGTGAGTTAATTTAACCTGCTCTGTTTGTGTATGATGTAATGAATGCGACCAATTGCACTCAAAATCAGGTCACTTGCATGATTCTACTTATGGAATGCTAAGTATTCTGTGATCACAGGGATTCTTTCATTTACTTACCAGATAGAATTACTGCCTCATGGTCTCCTGCAAGTGGTGTAGCCCATTTGGCTCTGATGATTAAAACAGAGGATTGACACTGACAAATGTCAGTATGATTTACTAAATTAACAATTTCAATCCCTTGTCATTGCAGGATTAGAGTTATACTTTATATGTATTATTCAATGTTATAAATCTAAGGACCAATATGTCCTAAAGCACATACAGTTGTAGGGAAAATGCGACCAGTTGACACCATTTACATCTTACAAAATATATACAATCTATAATATAATGTATTGATGTTAGTTTTTTGTTTTAACAGAAAATAAGTGTTAATCTAACTAAAGATGTTTAAGATAAGGAACACTAAGGACGGACAGCCAACGGCTACTGGGCAAGGTATGTAAACTACATTTTGACAAATGAGGGCAATTCAATTCTTGTTATGTTATGTTGTTGTTAATATATCCAGTATGTTAACACAAATACATACAGTACAGTATGTTAAATACAGGATAGCAATATGTCAAATATATTTCTTATTACATATTTTTGCAACACAGTGAAAATTAGAAAGAGGTCTAAGGTGCCAGGGGTAATGATTACTCAGTATGTGGAGACCCTTCCGGAAGGAATGACCACCCCAGATTTCACTCGCAAACCCATTGGTCTCACCATTCAAGAAGGTAATGTGCCAGTATTCTATTAACATTGAAGTAAGTAATACCTTACTAGCATTTTTTACCCAGATCTTAATACAATGTCAGTTCTGATCACAGTATCTGGTGACTATCGGTCTGAGGTATTGTGCATATATAGGCTACAGTATGGTGTCAGCTATCGTATGCAAAGTTTACACATTTGGAGATGTAGCAGTACATTTTAATAACGATAAAATACACAACAATGTGTCTATAACACTGTTTTAAAAGTATGTTTAACATAGTTTAAAAGCAAAATGTGTTAGGTTGAATTGATTATAAGAATAATGTGAAGTAAATGTGCAGACATGCCTTCAGACAGATAATTATTTGTGGCGACGGTGTACTGTAATGGGCAACAGTTGATTGAGAAGTCACCTAAGACACATTCACCATTCATACTCCACATGTGTGTGAATGTGAGTCAATCCTGCAGCGTTTTGAGTGAACAGAAGTTTAGAATAGCACTAAATAAATACAGTCCATTTAGCATTCATTTTGTTTTTGTTTTTGATTGGAAAATACTGAACTAATAATGTAAATGTACAGTATTTAATAATATAACAAGGTACACCCATATAATGGACATACGTTAAATTTTTCAGGAAAATTGGCTGTTTTCAAAGCAGTAATCACTGGACAACCAACACCAACAGTGACTTGGGCAAGAAACAATGGAGATGTTTCTGACCCAGACATATACAAAATGACATACGAGTCAAATTCAGGTGAACACCAGCTTCAGGTAAGGTCATTTTAATAAAACATATACCAAATATTACCACTGTTAAGATGAAACTGAAAACATGTTAACATAGATGCCAGATGTTTGTGTGGATCAAGCTGACACCTATAAATGCTATGCCAAAAATGAGTATGGAAAGGCTGTTGTAACTGCTTCCCTTATTATCATTGAAGGTGAGGAGATACAAATATTTAATAAGATATAAAAACATAATGTATTAATGTTTCAGAGGTGATTTCACAATGGTGCATTTCTTGGTTTAGTTGGGTTTAAAAAGAGCAAAGCGCTGCAAGAATCACGGACAGGTAAATCAAAAATAATTCACATCTTTTAGAAAAACTGTTGAATCATGATATTAAAAAGAAATCTTTGCAGCTGTTCGAGAGATGCCTGAGAACTTCAAGAAGGCCTTAAAAAATAAGTACATAAGGCCAAATAAGTATAAAAAATCTGAAACTAAACTAAAACCAACATTGACAACACATTTCATTTTTATCCTATTTTTTGTAGGATTTATATTGATCCAAAAGAGAAAAAGGAAGTTGAAATTGATCAAAACTTTTGGGATCTGCTGATGAGTGCAGACAAGAAGGACTATGAGAGTATATGTGCTCAATATGGAGTCACTGACTTTCGTGGGATGTTGAAGAAACTAAAAGAGAAGAAAAGAGAGAGAGAGGATGAACAGTCCCAGGTCTATTTCAACTGTACATATCGCTGTTGTGAGATTTGTCATTCAGAATAGTGCAAATAAATAAGCATATTAAACAAAATATTTATATACAATAGTACAGTATGTTTTTGTTAAATTATTATAATTATAAATATTATTATTATTATTATTATTACCTATATTTACAGTATACCACCATTCAAATTAATTTCTACAATAAAAACACAATGGACCTACTTTTGTGAGAGGCCATTGTACAAGAATGCACTTGATATGTAGCAAACAGCTCATTATTTGAAAAAGTCCTAGAGTAAATGAACCACGACCAGTATTGTAAATTATTAAAGCATATATTTTAAATACCATGAATATGAAACATTTAAATGTGGTGATATAAGATGATTCAATGTATATTACTTTGATGTACTATATTACTGCCTTAAGGTTGTTGAAAAGCTCTGTAACTTGAAGCCTATTGAAATGAATCCTACTGGAACTGCAGAGTTTGAACTTGAAATGTCACTCAAAGACCCAACTAGCAAGATCTTCATATATAAGGTGAGAGGGTAAAATTCTCACTATCCCCTCACCTAGCATCTCATCAACAATACAAATAATTGTGTATTTTTTTACAGGATGGAGTGATGATTCCTTTTAGTGTCGACACAGAGGATAAGCATGGCCTGAAGCAAATAGGCAAGAAGTTTATCTTCAGCATCAACGGTGTTGACCCCGAAGATGCTGGATTATACCAAGTGGAAGTGGGTGGAGTTAAGATCTTCTCAACTGACTTTAAACGTGAGCGATAGCTAGTGCAATATCAATAACGTGTTACCCTATAGTAGAAAATACAGCAATTAAAATGTTCTGTTTCGTACAGTACCAAACGTGGAATTCTTGGTGAAGATTAAAGAAGTGACGGCAATGGAGCGAGAAGACGCTATTTTTGAATGTGTCCTTTCACATCCTTTGACGAAGATCACCTGGACAGGAAAGAACACTCCATTGGAAAATGGAGAAAAATATGACATCACTGTCTCAGATGACAAGCTTATTCACAGATTGGTAGTCAAGGATTGCCTGCAGTTGGACAAAGGCATTTATACAGCTGTGGCTGGAATGGCATCTTGCAATGCCTGGCTTATAGTAGAAGGTATACTTCACACAATATACATGTCTGCCTGTTATCTGTAAGTAGACCAGAGGTTCTCAAAGTGATGGTCACAACACCTCGATACCGCTAAACTACTTCCACATTTGGAAATAATCATTCTTCTTTATTATTATAGTATTATTATTAGTACCGTAATCTTCTTAGAATTATTAGATAGTATTATTGTTGCAGTTATTTCTGGTTGTTGATGTAAAGCACGCTAATCATTAGTAAATATCAAAACACATTGGTTCAGGAGAAAACCTTTATATATTTTGGTAATTCTGGGTAGCTGACAGCGAGCCGAGCACACGCGGGAAGAAGAAAGCCCGCAGAACAACGCAGGCCGGCGGTGGGGGAGCAGGCTTGACGAAGATTGCCCAGGAGCAACAGGCTAAGCTCACACAGAAAAGAGACAAGCTCATTGCCATGGCCAAGGCGGAGGCGCAAGCGTCAGAGGCAGAAGAAGAGGCAGAAGCAGCAGAGACTCAGGCCACTGAATCTGATGCAGCTGAGCCAAACACTGCTGAGCCTGACATCACCCCCAACGCACCTGCAGCAATCAAGAAGCAGACCAAAAAGCAGGCAGCACCTAAAACAGAAATCAGAGTTGAGCCAGCTGAGGAGGAGGTGATGAAGGCTGCGGAGGACCCAGCAGAGGCAGCTACAGAGGGAGAGGAGATGGAGGCGCCCGACAAAGAGAAGAACAAACGAGTGAGAGCTGGCCCCATGGTCCCTGATACTGTCATTGGTGAGATGCGTCAAAGCTCAGACATTCAGTTGTGAGGAACAGTAACACCAGCCAGGCAACCTCTGCTTTCAACTGAGATAACAACTCTGTCATTTCCAGACCGTGGTGTGCAATTCACGTGTGGCCTGTCAGACGTAAGCGCTGTGATTGGCTCTGGAGCTGAGCTGGTCTGCAAGCTGAGCAGTGAGGACTATGATGGTGTATGGTTCAAAGATGGGAACCAGGTGACAAATGCTGAAGCTGCATGAACCAGAACCTGTGTAACAGACCATGTCAGAAAGTGGGTGTTTGATTGCCTTACTATACTGTATGTGTTTGGCTGTTTAGATTATGACAACAGATACACTCTGTACCTTCAAAGAGGGTGGCGTTCATAAGCTAATATTTAAAGACTGTAAAGAGGATGATGCTGGAAAGTACCGATTTGAAGTGGATGGACGTAAAACAGAGGGGATGCTGAATGTCGAAGGTAAAGAACCTCACCTTGACTTGCTACTACAGTCTGTGCAGTAAACAGCATTTCCCTGTCCATCCTTTCCCATTGTTTTCTTGCAGATCCACCCAGGTTAAGCACTGATGACCTGAGTGAGTTTAGTAAGCCTGTAATTATCAGAGTTGGGCAGAATGCTACCTTTAAGTTGTCCTTCATGGGAAGGGAACCGATAAAGATCCAGTGGTACAATGAGGGAGAGGAGCTATTGGATGATACCCATATCAAGATTGAGAAGACTTCTACACAAAGCAGTCTGCTTCTCAACAAGTGTCAGCGCAAAGCCACTGGAGAAATAAAAATTAAACTTAGAAATGAATGTGGAATAATAGAGGCCATCTCCCAGATCATTGTACTAGGTAACTAAGCTCCAAATTAGAATCTATTTGCCAGGCATATTTTCACAGATTGTACATTTAATACATGTACATGTCATATTGACATGGCGAGATTGTTAACTAGCCAATCCACCCTGATTTTGCAAGCTCCCCCTCTACAATTAACTTTACAATCTGGGAACTCCCAAATTAAATTTGCTGGTTCAGTTTGTGCCAACAGCCTGCAGAAATTAACTGCATGTGTTTATAAAGTCTTCTTCTGTTCTGATTGGATCAATGTGGTCCAATTAGTACCCGTTTTTTTAATGAATCGGCAACCCTGCCTTGCTGTTTGATTTACACATAATATAGAGTCTATGACAAATGCCTGTTTTGTACACATGACTCTTCAGCCTAAATTTATTATATTGTTTAGTTTGATCTCACAGTTTTCTTTCTAAAAACAGACAAACCAACACCACCTTTAGGCCCTGTGGATATCATTGAAAGTTCCTCAAACTGCATTGAGTTCAAATGGAGACCCCCTAAAGACACTGGGGGATCTCCTATTACTGACTACATTTTGGAACGGCAGCAAATTGGTCGAAACAGTTGGAAAAAACTGCGAAAGATTGGTAAAGAACCTAAATACAAGGACACTGATGTGGATCATGGCAGAAAATATTGCTATCATATCCGTGCTGAAACAGCAGAAGGCATCAGCGAAATGACTGAGACAGACGATATTCAGGCTGGCACAAAGGGTGAGCATTATCAGATAACCTGACTTATGTACTGTATATGTAATGTACATATAACTAACATGGCTCTGCCCAACTTTTGCTCTCAGCTCAATTTGTTTCACTGAGTTTATAGTCTGGACACCATATATATATATATATATATATATATACAGTATACATATACACACACACAACTGTTTATCCTCCAGCATACCCAGGACCTCCATCCACACCAACAATTGTTAGTGCTTTCAAGGACTGCATCAATCTTGCCTGGATTCCCCCTTCCAACACTGGAGGAACAAACATCCTTGGATACAACCTGGAGAAACGCAAGAACGGCAGCAATCTGTGGGTCCCTGTCAATCCACCTGATGAACCAATTCAAGGTTAAATAATACCTACAGTAGTGAATTATATATATTAGATGTTATAAATAATTACTATTTCAACTATTTCAACAGCTTTCAACATGCTGTAACACAAAAACAACATTACTTGATAAAACCTTTGTTTTCCTTCTATTTATTGTTTTTCCTGTCGTGCCAACAGATAAAAAGTATGCAGTGAAAGATGTTGTTGAGGGTATAGAGTATGAGTTCCATGTGGCAGCTGTCAACACCTCTGGAGCTGGGGAACCAAGCACACCGTCAGAGTTTGTGATTGCCAGGGATCCAAAGAGTAAGTGTAAAGGCAATGTAGCAGAACAGTGATTGAATTAACACCACTGCACAAGTGCACTAGTTTAAATTAGCTGTTTAAACTAGTTTGTCATTATGATGTTTTGTTTTTAAAGTAAAGGATGGTCATTAAAAGTATCTTTCATAAATTATATGGGAACAGTATACGTAATATGTAGGATGGAGTAATTATCTAGTACTTGCTAATCATTTAGTGTGTCAAATTTCCCACAGTCTGATACTGTGTAGGTTTAATTATATATTACCAGTATCTCATTTCCATTATAATGTCTTGCTTACTGTACTTACTATATGTATGGATATGTGTTAAACTTCTCCAGAGCCACCTGGGAAAGTAATTGACCTTAAGGTAACAGACTCCACATATACCACCTTGTCGCTGGCATGGACAAAACCCAAAGAAGTGGAAGGGGTTCATGATGAAGCCAATGGATACTTTGTGGAGCTCAGACCAGCAGAAGACCCAGAATGGAGTCGCTGTCACTCCAATGCTATCATAATGAACTCCTATACTATAAAAGGTTTAAAGTCTATGGCCATGTACTGGGTCAGATTGGTTGCCACAAATGATGGTGGAGATGGTGAGCCTCAGGAACTGGAGAACTACATTATTGTTATGCCTCCACCAGGTGAGTCAGCAGAACACCAATTATATGACTAAAGATACAATCTCAGCTTGTTTTCTCCTTTTTCCTGTAATGATAATGATTATTTTAGAATCTTACATTGCATTTATGAAATACTTGCATGTACATGTTTTAATAATATGTTATTGAGGGGCAAGAATGACACGTACTGTAATGCTAAATAGTTTTCAGTTCAATAGGCAACCTAAATAAAAAAGTAAATAGTTAAATTATTTAAGCACGTAAATATGTTTATTAGTTTTAGCACATACAGTTTTAGTTTTAGTGTTCCTAGTCTCTAAGATTACAACTGGAACAGCTTTAACTGAATGCATCTAACGGTGATTCATTAACTCACCCTAATATTACATACTGTACAAACATTGTCCACTTTGTTACAGTAAGACCTAAATTCACTGACCAGAATCTGAAGAGCTTCATGGTTGTGAGAGCTGGGAATGCCACACGAGTGAACATCAACTTTGAGGTTCAGTGTAATACCTTATCAGCGATATATAGCTTCCACCCAAGCTATTTAGTTTACAGGTCTAATATCAAAGCTAATTTGACATTCCTCTATTTCTCTATGTAAATGTTTTTCTGTGTAGTTAACACAAATGTAAACCAATTTCATACATTTGGCAAATCCCATTTATGATGCATATTTTGTTCATGAGCAGTAAATGTGTGAAAATAATGCATTTACATATGCATTTTTCACTGTAAATCCCCAGATACACACACACACACACACCTATGCCACAATATATTCACTGTTTTGACAGGCTTCTCCGGTACCAAGGATCACATGGCTGAAGGATGGCATGCCTGTGTCCAAGCATGTGACAGTGAGCAATGCAGATATCTCATCCCAGCTCCTGATCCCCTCATCAGAGCGCTCAGACACAGGGATCTACACTATTGTTGTAAAGAACCTTGTCGGCCAAGAGACCTTCAGTGTGGAGATAAGAGTCACAGGTAGTCAAGCACACAGAAATAAATGAATACCCTACCCAAAACTGAATCTTAGCTTTGTATTAGGAATATATGAATTAATTCCCAGGTTAGGGTTAGGGTTAGAAATCAAAATTTTTAACTGATTCAAAAAACATGATTCTACAAGAGGTAAGATGAAGACAGAGTATCTCTCTTCTAGCATGCACAATTTTGCTTTTAACAATGACCTTACCTCAGGCAAGTAGCCTACACAATAAAGACAAGGCTAAAAAGGAAAAATAATATTCAGAATACTAAGAACCAGACTTTTATCCACCTTTGGTTCAAACACAACTCTGGAAGTTTTGTATGTTTATTAATGTTGTTGTACAATATATACTGTGTATATATAAATGTAAGCCCTGAGAATGCATTGCAACAAACACATTACAGAAACTGTAAATGCATAAATCGACTACAGAGGTGTTTCCCGATTACATTTAAAAGCGATCTTTTCTAAATTTGTGTTTAGCCTATTTGCATCTGTTTTCGTAAGTTGCAGTGTGTAGACCTTCTATTAGTGTGCATCAAAAACGATTAAACGACGCAATACTTCAATCAATAGTCAAAGCACTAGGTTGAATCCCTGCAACAGTAAATTCTATTATTTTTGAGTTGAAACTGAGCGTTTCTAACCTTCTAAATCAAATCTGTTCCTAGACGATCCCAAGTCTCCAGGCCCTGTGGAGTTAGGGGAAAACGTACCTGGGACAGTCACTGTCTCCTGGACCCCCTCACCAGATGAGAAGAGAGATGACAGACTGCACTACATGGTTACCAAGAGGGACTCCGTTAAACGCTCGTGGCAAACTGTGGCCGACCACCTGTTCAATAATAGGTTTACTGCCATTAATATCATGCCGGGGAGAGAGTACAACTTCAGGGTCTATGCCAAAAATGATATGGGAATCTCCAAGTCATCAGAGTCATCAACATGGGAAGTGTGCAAGAAGAAAGGCATGTTCAACCAAGTGTGTTTTTAAAATGTATTTGTTAATTGTGAATTGAGCAAAAAAGGGTATGCATACTTCACTTTAATTGTTTAGAATTGGTCTTTCCATGGCAGTAAAAAAAAAAGAAATCTGCATCAGTGGATGTTGTCTTTGCTGACACTAATGTCTTTTTAATATATATCACCACCATGGACAGAATTACACATAGTGATTATACGCAGATTCCCACACTGTGGTAAACAAAATATTCTGAAATATTAGGTTGATTGGTTTTGGTTTTGGTGGTAAATTACATAGCAGGCAAGTACAGGAAACATGTAGTGTGTGTATTATTTGTATATTTACCACACTGATTTCTATTCTTTTCATGTCTTCCACTAATTAATCCAGAGAAAACCAGGCTCAATATAGCTACCGCCAAGGGGTGCAACTTTGAGACTCCACCATTGTTCTCGGTTCCACTAAAAATGCACACCAGTCCCAAGACCTATGAGTGCTACATGAGCTGTGCCGTGACTGGAAACCCCAGACCCCGTGTTACCTGGTGTCGAAGTAACATCAGCCTCAACACCAACACCAACTATTACATCACTAATACATGTGGTGTATGCTCCATGATGATCCTGAAAGTTGGCACTAAAGATAATGGAGAGTACACAGTGATTGCAGAGAACCCTTTGGGCAGAGCGGAGTGTTCAACTAAACTCACTGTCAAAGGTAAAGCACCAGGGCGGTTCGAACAACAGTTTGTTATCATTTGGATATTTTGCTGAAAAGGTACCTAAATATAGCATTTAATTTTCTTTTTCAGATTGAGGTGAAGCTAAGCTTCTGCTGAAAGTCACTATATTATTATTAATCCCTTAACAAATGAATGTGTGACACATTAAGGCTGACATTGGATGGAATAATAAATGAGCGACTATTGCCTTGCTTCTGAAAATATACTGTATTTGGCAGTGTCTGTTAACACTATAAAATCATGGCTGGCAGACAAAATGTAGTATCTTGCTGAGGATTTTTTTCAATTGAACTTGTATTAAATCATTATACTTGCATTAACATAATCAATTATATTTGTTTGTTTACTTGTTTTATAATTTTGTGTATCCATTTTAAATATGATACACATGTTACACAATGGAACCATATCTACGTGCCTATACTGTATTGGTTACATTTTACTGTATCACGGCTTTCTGTGCTGCTCATATATTCTGCATATCTTGTTGTCATCTCTACCTTCATCTGAAGCCAACATTGTTGTTGCCTTACTGCAGTATTCTTGTAACCTTCACGTTGTTATGACAACTGTCACAAGGCTTCACATTTCCTTTTTTACTTAAGCATGCAATGGA
Source organism: Amblyopsis rosae (assembly GCA_025399935.1). Taxonomy (NCBI): domain Eukaryota; kingdom Metazoa; phylum Chordata; class Actinopteri; order Percopsiformes; family Amblyopsidae; genus Amblyopsis; species Amblyopsis rosae. The sequence goes on from JAODTR010014233.1 coordinate 18,759, forward strand.
ACTCATTGAGGGGATAATGTTAAGTTAATAATTAAAATAAATAAAGGATAAATATCATTGTGTATGAATAACACCCTAATATTTGTGCAGGGTTCGATGTATACTTCCATAGCAGACTAATTTGTGTATACACATCTCTGTGACTATTGACTATTTACTGTAAAATATGTTTTAATAAGCAAAGTATTCCCTCTGAAGTACACAGATCCTACTGTAATACAGACTTTAGTTTGTCTGTTGATTAACAGATCACAAATACTACAAATTAGACACATATATTATAATAGCTAATCAGCAGCACAAGTCTTTGACATAAGGCAGTATTTTATGCTGAAGCATGTTAATTTGATGTTAGAAATACTTATGCCTATTTGACATAAATATCATACCAGAAATTCAACTGAATTTAACTAATTTGTTACAGTTACTTTTATCAGTAAATTGTGAATTAGAGTGGTGTGGCGTTGTCTCGTGAAGTTGTTAAACATTTTTCATGACTTGGTTGAACTGTGCAGTAAATACCTTCAATGACGTCAAGCCACTAATATCAGATTCCCATTCCTTTCTTGAGAACAGTATTTCCGTACACATACTGTAGCCTATTGCACAGCCTTAAATATCCAAAACACACAATTGATCATGTTCAGTCTCGGCCTAACTCGTAAGCCATTGTGATTTAAATATATCTTAAATGCAAGGGAGTGTTGTCTTTAACAACAGATTAAAATACAAACACATATTATGTTTAATAATTAAAATGTACACAGATTAGCAGCAAAGATAAATACAAAAATAAAAGATCAGTGACCTTTTTTATTTTACCGTATAGCCACAACCTTATTTATTAAAAGTTTAATAAAATATGCAATTTAACAAACTGACATGAAATCATAGATTTTGTCTGTATTTGTTGACAGCTAGTTAGCTGTAATTTCTGGTCCAATACTGCAGGACCAGATTTCCACATGCCATTTTTTAATTTAATAACACTTATATTGTCCAGGCAATACAAATCGTTTGGTTAAATAAAAAAGCTGAAAATGATAGAGTTTATTAACTTAATAGCCTTGGACACCAGCTTGGCATGTTGACAGCCGAATGCCATTATTTTTCTAGATGTGTAATACTAATTGACAGCCGCCATGCTTTTGAAATAAGCAGAATTCAATAATAATGAATTAATTAGAGCAGAAATGTACAGTTTACTATTCTACAGTTTAAGGCAAGTTTATTAATGCGAGTAATATACTTATTATCTCAGCATAATGCCTAACAGAGTGAGAAATGTGCCTACTGTATGTCAGGCCTGTTCTGCCACAGCTGTCATCCTGTCATGTTTATAGGGATAGAATTAAAACTAATATGAACCATGAACTTATTTCTGGTCCACAATTACATCATGATTCCAAGCCTATGTTATACAGTAGTCCTTATTATTTGATTATATGCATATACAGTACAGTGTGATATTGCAGTAATACAGATGGCATTCCAAGACCTACATCATGTATCTATATAGCTTTAATATTTATGCAACCTTAGATTTGTCTTCATACTGAAACTAAAACAAGGACAGGAGCCACTTGCTATTCAATGGATGACATGAAGAAATTCAGCTAAATATGTGGTTTTAGCTTAGAATCACCACAATATCATATGCATCTGGACTTTGAAGACACATTGACGGTGCCTAAAACGCTGTGTTTCCTCACCGTGAGGATCAAAAAACGTCATAGCCTACAGTATTGTGTCCTGCTGAATTGCCGGTAAATGTAACCATCAACATCCTTGCATCTGTCCATTGCGTTGTTCCTGACAAATATCACCTCATCCAAAATGTGTAGTGGGATATATTAGTTTTAGTATAATTATATGAACTACAAACTAGTAAAATATCATATTTTTGGGTAAATTTAGAAAAGTATTATTATTATTTGTATTACAGTATTTTAATGTAAATAGAAAATTACATTCCAAATCAATTCCTTCCAAGTTCAAATTCTTTGCATAATAAAAAATATTTATAGGAGTTTGTCCTCAACTATAGCACCTTGGATGTTTCTCCCATCTTCTAGGATAAAGGGGGGCGTGGGGTTTATGTTGATTACCCCAAAACAAAAAGCCTATTCCCTGTCTTGGCAGGGATCATGTCTATGAATGGTTGCTGCAGAATCACTGGTATTTGTGGAATGACTTATTAGCTTACAGAGCAGGGAGGCAGTCTTGGATAACAGAAACAGCGGCACCAACCAAGAGGTTCAGCAGCATTCTAAGGTACTGTATGTCCACAGCTCGTCTTCTCTGTAGCATCATGTATGGTTAGATCTGTCAATTATGAATTTTTAGCAGCAGTCTCATAAAATAATGTCCAGACTAAATATTTACCCAAAATAATTGTGGGATGGAACATACAGATTTACAGTGATTATTCAATGACTTCCAATAACAATTTAAATAAAAGTCAGAATTCATAGCATCTTAAATGTCATTAGAGTTATGGTTAGATAATGTACAACACACATACTTTACATACTGGTAAAACTTCACGACATCATGAGACATTATTTAATCAATATTCTACAGCTCAACAGTGGCTTTACTGTAGAAAAACATAAACATTTAAGATATTTATCAAGGTTTTTTCTGTTTTTACATAAATAACTTATTTGGATTGATCACAAGGTTTAAATATTGTATGTAGAAATGTATATTTTGAAATACATCAAAAGTTACAACTAAAATAATGTTAAAACGCTATAGGACATTTCTTCAAACAGCCATAAGCTGTCCACATTTAGCAAACATTCCTCAGCTGCATAGCACTGAAGTCCCCAGATAGCCATGAACTTTTTGAACAAGCCTCATGGCTTCCTTATAATATCTTTTATGACAGGCTCAGTCACAGAGGATACTGTCCTGTGTTGTATTTCAGCATTGGTCACATTAACAGACAGCATAAGGATTAACATTCAGCACCAGTCAAAAAAATTGACTGAATGTTCACAAACATCTTTGTCAGAAGTTAAATACAAATTGTTTTAAAATGGTCATATACTCTAGCCATTTGATATAGCATTCCTGCCTTGAAAAACAACTTTCAAGGTCATGACATATGCTATTTAAATACATTTTCTTTTATTTTGATTTTAAAAATACAAAAAAAATGTGAGGTGAAGTGTATGCAACATCATGCAGCATCATATAGTGTTAGTATATTTGTTACACATACAGTAATCACAACACTGCATAAAAAACAAACTGCACCTTAATGTGTTTTCTGTTTGCTAGGACTAGAAATGTTGTTCTTGTAATGCAGTAATAGTACTTAAATTAGTAATTGTAAAATGATTACTGTTTTGAAAAAAGTTGCTGGTAAAAGTAATGTTATTACAGTAACTAGTTACTGCCCAACACTGCTGAAGATGTAGTGCAGACCTCAACAGGTATAAAGAGAAAACAAACTGTGTCAATGGCACATTCTTTAAGCAGACATATTGCTTCCAATCCAGAAATTGCAATCACATGATGACACCAAACTCAGGCCTAGGGAATAAATCGTCAACAGGAGTCGGGTTTCTGAAAGCCACCTACAGTGATGACATCTTCCTGTTAATGTGTTAAGTCCTGTACTCTTTTCCTACTGCCATTTTTATTTTTGCATACACATGAAATCCATATGTAAATTCCATATAATGAATAACAAGTGAGAGGTCAAGAAAAACCACACAGGCTTGTTAAACAGATGCCTCCTCAAGTTCTTTTTATCAAATGCATAATCCTACTGAGCAAAACATGTTAGTAAATTCACTAAAGCCTCTCCAACACTGAAGTCATTACAATGATATGCCCCATTAATCTATTTTAGTACAGTAAAGTCACATTCCTTATTCTCAAGTTCGCAACCCATCTGCTACAGTATGTGAATATGTGCTATTGGAGACCCCCACTGTGAAGCAAACTGACAGATCATAAAAAGAAAGCTTGAGTAAGGTTAGAAAAAAAACTAAAACTAAAACTAAAAACTGAATCAAATAAACATTTTTAAAATAAACCCGCCACATTAACGACTAACAAGAGTTCCACAGAGTTTCACAGTGCAACACGGCTCACATACGGCTCGCAATATCATATGATTTGAAGTGGAATTTATTTTTAGATCATGTAAATGATCAGCAGTGTGACATAAAGCTACATATGGTCATGATTTATAGCCACGGACACGGGGATCATAAAAAACAGTCTGCAGTAAAATGATGGGTCAATGACAGGTCATGACAATTGGGCAGCAGTGGAGCAGGGTGACATGTGATCCAAAAGTCGCTTGTTCAAACCATGCTAACTCCTCACCAAGTGTTGAGTTGTTCCTGAGCAAAACACCTATCCCTAACTGCTCCCAGTGGTTAGATGGAGCCTTGCATGGCTGACACCACCGTCATTGTATTAATTGTGTGTGTGTGAATGGGTGAATATGAGGTTATACTCTAAAGTGCTTTGAGTGGCCTAAAGGTTGAAAAAGCGCAGGCGATCGGGTATGGTTGTCACGTTTCATTCCTGTGCATTTTTCTCAGCATTGGCTCATCGTATATAATAAGTTCACTTTTATTTGAAAGCTTTCTTGTTTATTGAATTTTTTTTATAATATTTTCTTTATTAGCGATTAAGTGCACTATGACACTTTGTGACAAGCAACCCCATTGCGGGGGTTGGTTGTCCCTATATCTTTTAATGGGTTTATTGGTATTAAATACTTTTAAACAATATATTAATTATTTAGGATTAGACACATTACATTATTTTTAACATAATAGTATAGTATAAAAGTATAAAAGCAATAAAGTCATCTCTGGGATAGGTAATCTATATTGTGAACATTCACTCATAATAAAATAAAAAATAAAAACCTTAACACTTCAAATATAAATCATACACTGGCAGAGGAGCAGGAATCAGTGTTGGCAGATGTATGTTGGGAGCCCTTGTGTGCATTCTTTGTGGGCCCATTGTTTACATACAAGGCACTGAACCCACATCTCTCTGAATCTGCTGTTTGCATAAGGCTCCTGAAACAGTCCTCATGCTCAGAAGATTGAGATGGCGGACACCTCCTTATTGCCTTTCTCACTTTCTCACTAGACTTGTTCTATTTAGATGTGCAAAGCCTTTTTTGTTTTTGCACAGATTTCTCCTCCTCCAACATAGCTGTCTCGGGTTTGCCGTTCCTCTTATGGTTTGTTGCTGAATTTTTACCAGACATACTTGCCTTAAGCATGATATCCGGGGTGGTTTTCCTCACTGGATTTTGTTTTTTGCATTGTCCTATAACAATAAGATACAGTGAGGTTTTGTATCAACTTTGCCATAACACATAGGGAGGGAGGTTGGTGTCAAATGTGAGTTTTTAGATACATTTGTTGTTAGCTAGCTTGTTGGCTGAAAATAGCAAGAAAAAATAAGTTATCAACCTTTTACTAACTCTTCCCTTGCTCAACGTTCAAATTAAAACATATAAACTGCTTCTATTAAATAAAGACTTTCAACAAAAACAAAAGTATGTGAAATATTTCGTTTTAGTGGCTATAATAATAAAAAAAAAATCTGACTGGTGTGGATTACGTTCTGAAACAGTTGCCGTTATTTTTGCTCACAACTACCCCTAGTGGAGCAGTTGTGAGCTACTGTATGTGACAACCATACCCGGTCTCCCCTATATAAATGCAGTCCATTTACAATTAAATACATATATTACAATGCCAACAAGTTACACTATACAGTACATTTTACTGTACATTTAATCAGGCAAAGACATGTTTTAAATATTATGAAATCACTAATAATTTACATTAACTTTAAATGTAAACCTGACTGCACTTCCATTCTGATTACTGAGCTGGAACAATTTTCAGATTAGACTATTTAGGGTTCATCAGTATGGTAATGTACACATCAATTACAGCTGATGAAACATTGAGTCCACCTACAGTAGTGGAGTCACAAGGCGCCAGCATGTGACTTCTACTGTAGGTGGACTCAATGTCAAAAACCTAAAGAGTGCCACTCAAACAAAACCACACCATAATGCAGAAATGAAGTCGAGTATACATTTGAGTTAGTTTAGCTTTTATTGGATTAGTACTGGGGTTGGGTAGTGTCTGAAAGAAAGTACCTTTTTGGTCGGGTATATAGTTGTAATGGCTTGTCTGAATGCATACAATCAATAATGTACTTGCATCCTCAAAGAAAACCATATTATAATGAAAATCAGGCCTAAGCGGAACAAAATAATAAGATACTATTTAAGACAACATCAGTCAAGTGTATCTCCATTGTAAATAATGACATGAAAAGAAAAACCTCAGATGTCAATCAAATCTCAATAAGTAAAAGTTAATTGTATTTTCCATTAATGTACTGTAATATATTGTATGTACGCTACACAAACAGTTTTAAAGGTCGCTCCCTATGCAACCTGTAGGAGCATGAGAGGTCCTGCAAAGAAGAATGGGAGAAACTGACCAACGGTAGATGTGCCAAGCTTGTAGCATCATACTCAAAAAGACTTGAGGCTGTAATTACTGCCAAAGGTGCTTCAACAAAGTACTGACCAAACAAAGGCTGTGAATACTTATGTACATTTGATTTTGTTTAGGTTTTTATTTTTAATAAATTAGCAAACTATTCAAACAAACTTTTTTCACTCTTCACTTACATTTTTTAACTTTCTGGTTATTATGGGGTATTGTGTGTAGAATTTTGAGGAAATAATCCATTTTGGAATAAGGCTGTAGCATAACAAAATGTGGAAAAAGTGAAGCGCTGTGAATACTTTCCGGATGCACAGCATCAACATAACAATAGAATTAGCATTAGTTTATTTCCTGCAAAGTACTGTATATCTACCAAATGTGGTAGCCTATTGTGTATGTACAGTTTGTATCAGGAATATGGAGCTCCTGTCATTTAGTCTGTCACAATCACAATGTTTAAAACGTGAATTAGAATCAAATCAGCACTATACTGTACCAAGGCCCACAGAGGAATATGCAATTTAGTGTTGTACCTCAGTCCTAATGGATAGGTAATATCTTGCTGATGTGATGTACATGTATGTGCTCCCCAACACGTGCTTATCAGGTCCAGCTGCAGACATTTCCCATAACGAGAAGACATGCAGAGAATGAGCAGAGAAATATATGTATATATAAGTATATGCCAGGCCTTGTATGTACGGAGGAGAATCTTGAAGTTGATTCTGAATTTTATAGGAAGCCAATGTAGGTGAATCCGAATTGGATTGATGTGATCCGTTGACCTTATGTTTGTGAGGATCCTGGCAGCAGAGTTCTGTACTTATTGGAGTCTAATGAGTTTGGTTGGGATGCCAGAGCAGAGAGAAGAGATTTGCAGTAATCCAGACATGAAGTGACGAAGGCTTGGCTGAGGGTTTCGGTGCTTGAGTATGAGAGTGAGGGGCGGAGTCTAGATATGTTGCGGAGGTGGAAGAAGGATGCCCGGGTAATGGGTTTTTTGTGTGAATCGAATGAAAGGTAGTTATCATAAGTGACACAAAGACTTTTGCGGTTGTTGACAGTGGGATGGGAAGACCGACAATGTTCAGGCTGGAGTTGTCTTGTGTGGGGAGAGTGGATTTGGTGGCGATGAGCAGGACCTCTGTCTCGCTGTTGTTGAGTTTAAGGGCGTTTAGAGTCATCCAGCTCTGGATGTCGTGAAGGCAGTTGGTGAGGGAGATTGGGGGGAGAATGAGGGCGTCGAGCCAATCATCTTCCTGTATTCTTGCTCACTAAGGCATGACCTTATGGAAAGCATTGTGTTGCATAAAGGATTGTACTGTGCACTTTAATGCATGGATATGAATGCACATTGCCCGAGATAGGGACTCACAGTGTCACAATGCCATGTCACAATTTTCATTAAAAGAAAATTGACTTGATTAGTGAATATACTTGAGACTTTATTTTTGTTTTAGTGGTCAAGATGAACTGTAAAATAATATACAAATAAGTGTTTCATATTATCTAAATGGATAAATAAATTATTGGTGGACTGGATAGTGTGTTTACTCTAGGCAGTGGATTCTACAGACACATCCTTCACCTTATAAAAAACATTCAGCAAAGTTGTTCCATACAATAGCCTACTGTGATTCTAAATGTCATATTAATACATGTTTTTTTAAACGTCAATTGCAGTCTGTGCATTGTAAGTGTTTAATTTAAAATAGATAAAATAGTGAGAATGGAATGTGACCCGTAAGCACATTGTTTTGTAAATGTGCTTCAGCTATACTTAGTAGAATGTAATTGCTAACATGCTATCATTGCTAATGTTAATGCTAATGTTAGGTTTACATACAGTAGGTATCAAGAAGAGATCCATGGTTCCCAGTGTTATGATCACACAGTTTGTTAAGACCGTGCCAGAGGGAAGGAGCCTTCCAGATTTTACCCGCAAGCCCATCACATTAACAATTCAAAAGGGAAGGCCTCATAATACAGACTAAAGTCTAGCTGCCATATGATATCAGATTGAGAAGTGATGATTATTCCAATGAATGATATGGCATACCTATATCTATCTTTGCAGAAATATGCATCATGTCACTTTGTAAATCCTTGTGCCACTACAATCCCTGCAGCAGTACTCTGCAAAGCATAATTGATCAGTGTGCTTCACATGTAGTCACATGGCAACACAATAAAAATTTAAAAAAGTAAGAATAATGATATATTTTAAGATACATACTGTAGTTTCCAGGTGATATCTACTTAACCCTCTGAAGCCCAAGCCATTTCTGGATGTTTTTTGCTCCTGTCACATTTGTACTCACTGTGGGCTCATTTTTCACTCCACCTGCAAGTTCTGCACCTCTATGTAAACAGCACAACCATGGCTAATGTTTAGTGGTCAAAGGTGAAATCCCCTTGTGGGCCACATGGGGGCAGTTGGGGGCATACACAGTATACTGTATATATACAGTAGCTAGGAAGCTTCAAGATATGTATGTTCTATTTGACATGGAACCATTATAGATGTGTATTCCATGGGCTGCATTTGAAATATAGGTACGTTGTTTACATAATTATACTAAATATATTTGTATTCAGTTCAACAAAAACATATCTAATCTGAAACCTATCAAAGCCAACGTAGATAGAACTGCACCCTTTTGATATTGACATATACCTAATTGATCCAAGCAGCAGGATATTTTTTATCAAATGTTAGTCATTTTTTCATTTATGCATGTCTCTTATGTGTTTGAATACATATCTTAATACAAAATAAATGTGATATACTGTAGCTCTTGTGCTGTTTTCCTCCACCAACCACCAGTGCTATTGTACAGTAGGTGTGGCAGGATGATGAGATAGTTCCATTAAACGAATCAGGGGAAGTACATTATCAGCATAAAGGACCTTCTTCCAGATGATACAGGACTTTACCACCTAGATGTTGAAGACGTCACCATGTCCATGTGCACCACTGAATTTAAAAGTGAGTTTTGCCATAGGTGTAGCAAGAATAACATGATTAAGTATTTCCTCATGTAAGATTAAATTAATTTGATTAACAAACCATAAATGTTTTTTTCACTAAATGTGGAAAAGTGCAAAGATCTATTTTCTCAGTTTCTCAGTGAATTTCCTCCATAAAACTTATGGAGGTAAAGGCTACTAAGAGATAATATGCCGGGTTTGAGTGTGTCCTCCTGTCAAACTCCTTCTCCAAGATCATTTGGTTTGGCAAGAACCTGCTTCTGGAACAAGGGGAAAAATATGACATGGAAGTGTCTGAAGACAAGTGGATACATTGTCTGGTGGAGAAAGGCTGCATGGTTGTGGACAAAAGGAATATATTCGGCATATGCAGGAATAAGATCAAGCAATGCATGGCTATTGTGGAAGGTAAGGTATAACTCCACCAAAACAACATCTAGTAATAACATCTCTGTACATTACACAAGTGTATTAATAATATAATTATTTTTATGATGGTCCTAAGCCCAGTGTCAACCCATTATAACCTACTTGATTACATGAAGATGTGGAAAAAAACATCCATCCCAAACAATCTAATAAAACAAATGTGATGATTTTGGAGGGCTCAATCTGCCCCCCTGGTTCAAGAGATTGAAGATGTGAGCTTTCTATATCCCTCTACTCAGCTGACAAATATGCACAAAAAGAGAAAACATATCAGGAAAACCACCAAAGCAAGGACTCTGGAATGGACCTTTCTCAAGAACAACAAGGCAAAGGAGATGTAGAATGAGGGGCTTAAAGAAAAGATTAAAGATGAAAGAAAGATATCAGCATTGTCCTTGATGTACTGTATATGTAAATCTGCAATCTCAAACAGTCTATTCACATTTAAAGGCTGGCTACATTCCTTTAACTATTAGGGTCAGACAGCATTTGGTGGTCCATTAAAGCAGATAAGGCTCAATCCTTATGCTGCCATGGTTTCCAAATATAATTTACCAATGGGTGTCACCAAAATGACCAGAATTGCATACACATTGTGCCTTAAAGATACACATGTTTAGAATGTGCCTTGTGGTTGAAACATGTACAAAGATTAAAATAGATTACTGTTTGTTTTTTAAATGGTGATATGTGTATTTTACTAATAGACTAAATAATTTTGATGACAGGGTATCGTATTTTATATTACAGTTCTATTAATAATGTTTCTGGATTAGAAGCACCTTTGCCTTTGCTCTTTTGCCTTTCCAGCATTCACTACATTACAGTTACTACTTTTATATATCCTACATGTATTACGATAAATACCCTGTTCACGGAAATCCATGACTGGTATTGTTGGCTAATAGGCATGTCAAAAAATATGAATTCGCACAGAGTATAAAGAGCTCAGTACCACCGGCTGTGGATGTGGTTAGTGGCGGTAAGAATCGTCAAAGCTTGTGATAATCTGTGATAATACTTTAAAAGCTATGTGTTTGAAATATAATGGCATTAGAATCAGTGTGTTCATTATAAAGTTAACATGCAAACATACTGTAAAATGTTTGTAATAATTATTTTATAGTAGTCTAATTGTAAAAGCTGTTTTGCTATCATGTTTAATTATTACAGTGCAGCTTGCCTAATGCATGGATTTTGTAGATGTCATATTTACAAGTAAAACTAATTGTAGCATGGTAATGCTCATTGGGAATACATTGTGGTACTGTACAGTGATACTATATCTCTATATGTCTAAATGCATTTACATAATGAATAAGAACATGATGCCAAGCACTACACTATCACTTGGCTATATCAAACACACTTCCTTAAATGTTCAAACAATTTACAAATAGTAATTGTTACAGAGCAATAAAAAATATAATACTGTACAAGCTTTCACACAGTCACATTGAGCTGGGTACTTAAAAATGAATGAATTAATACTACTACTGTACTGTACAAATAGGCAGACAAGGGGCGCGTTTCCTGTGCAACGACGAAGGCTAGCATTGAATTACATATTACTATGCATCGTTGAACTAACAAACATCCTAAGTGCAACTGTTTCCCAAAAGTGCCGAACTTTGTTAGTACAACAATGGTTTAAACTATGTTGGTATCACCGTAGTTCAAACCTCAATGTTTCCAGATGTGGTTGGTCTGACTTCTACAGTGAGAAACTTTCAATAACACACAATCTTTGTCATGTTATGCCTGAATTCAATAGCCTAGGGCAGTTGTGATTATATTAAATTAGAAAATAATTATCTAGGTTATTTATACAACCTGCTACAATAGACTATAACAACAACCATAACAATAATACAAATATGAGTAGACCTATTCATATACTGTAAGCTAACAGAAGAAACGATAATAACAGTAAAATAAAACAATAACAATTATCTTCTAATAAAAATAATAAAGAACTATAATGAATATTTTTTCAACCGATAGACAACGGTGAATGTAAAGTTGTTGCTGTCAACTCCTTTGTATTAAGTATTTCTTATGATTACTTCGTACAGTATAATGCCATTTCCCCCCATGTAATTTTTCCACAGATTGAATCAGCATGTATGTGTTAGGTCCATATTATTATAATATTATAATTACAAATTATAATTGAGAAATGATGTCTACGGCACATCAATATTGCGGTGCTGTATACCTAGGTGAAATGCTTCTCAAATTAAAATGATAACAATCATTAAGAGACATTTAGTGTAGTGTTTTGTTTGTTTTATGTTATTTAACATAACTTGATAATGTCCCATGTTATTTGTTAGAAATCACTCTTCTTAACTGAATGGAAAACACTGACAATAAAACAACAAATACAAATTCTGTGCATTTTGTCCTATCTACTCAGTTTAATATTTTTAACCAAACCCATGTTTATACAAAACGTTTGTCAAATATACAACATACTTACTAATTGCCATAAGGTCTCAAAGCCAAAACAAACACCATGAACTTAGTGTACATTTTCATTGCATTTCCAAGTATATCCCCCATAAAGTAAGAGAAGGATGTAAATATAGAATGTGTCATTAATACATGTTCAGGCTAATACTGTAACCATACAAGTAAGTTCTTCTACACTGAGTTTGCCTTAGTTACTGCATTAACAATTAATGAATCACAGAACCAAAATACTCATATCTTTTCACCTATAATATTTTACTGAAGAATCATTAGTAAATTAACAGAAAATACTATATCACATAGTATTTGCAGAATAGCTCATGAGTGCAGTTGCTACAAATTGATATTTGTGTAGTATTTATATTCTTTCAATTAGCAGATGAATCGATGACATGTATGAAAAGTAAATGACTACAGTCTATGTCTGTGTTGATATTTTTATAGTGTTTGTGTATTGCTCATGGTCTCTAGGAATCTCCCCTTCTCCTACCCCAAGGGTCACCGTGGTGTTTGTTTACTGTATGCCCACCTCTCAGACCGTTCTTTAATGTTGCATCACATCTTCACAACCATTTGAGCTGACCGATTGCCTGTATATGTCATGCCCTCTCGACCTTGGTCAATAATCTCTGGTTTATACACTAGTTTTATAATGCCAACAGTATTGCACCAGTGACACACCAGTTCACAGGCTCAGTGGAACCCCCAGCTTCATGCATCAGTTCAATCAATCATAAACCAAATATTATTTTACCAAATAAAAAGTCTCATGTTGATTTTTACAGAGCAGTAAAATAAGTACTGGAGTAATCATGTTACATGAGACTTGAAGCATGCAGTGATAAGGCTGAATGCATTTCCTGTTGCATGGTCATATTTTAAACCCTTAAATCAAAAGCAGAATTTAATAATCTAGGTCAAATAATGTAACTTCCAATAGTATCCAGCACAGCTGTGCGTGCCAGGTGAATGCAGGGTTCTTATTAAAGTATTTGCTGCATGTATCAAATACGGGGGTTGGTTGTGTGGACATACAGTACTGTTGCTATGTATAACAAGTGATCAGTTTCATAATGGAATCTCCTTTTTTGTACCGTACAGGTTTCACCCATATATGGGACTCTATGTGGGCTGATGTTTTATCACTAAACAAAAAGGGCTGTTGGGTTTGACATACTGATTATTGAGCAAGGTACCCTGCAAAGAAGAACACCTGATTATAGAGAACACATCAACAAGGTAAGCCTTAAGGTTTTTACATTTGAACTATTCAAAATCAATTTTGTTCTACAGATGTAGTGAAACAAAGCATATCTCAAGATTTACTTTATGGCAGGAATTTTCCAAGACGCTTATAAAATATGCAGAGCATGTAAATCACAGTTAATTGTCATTAAATGAAATAGCCAAAGCCCCTACATACAGTATTGTGTACATTAAATATGATCTTCTGTATGATTATACTTTAACTAAAATAAAAGTATACCATGTCACTAAAAAAAATTTGACACCATTAAATGCTACACATACCCATATACTGTAAACCACAGCAAGCTGTGAAATGAGCATTTTTACTGGATGTATGTAATATTACAACTGTGCTGAAGCATACAGTATATTGAATTGAATTAGATGCTTTTTTTTCTTCTATTTAGCAATAAAAAGTACTAAGTGTGTTACCTTAATGCATAAACATTTTATTTATACGGCCAATGCCACAAAACCTTTGCCTCATATCAATATTTTAAGTTCCCTAGGTTTTAATTGATGTTCATAAACTTTAAACTGATGAAAATCCATTGTATAGCCTATATCTATTTTGGATTTGGAGAAATTACGTTCCCACTTATTGATATGCCATCCATATATTATATACATAACTTTGAAATTATCTCCATCTTGTATTGTCATCTGGGATAGGGATTTGGTACTCTACATCAAAACGGTTCTTGACCACAGGTACTACAGTATATAAGTAAAAACTGTCCCATCATCTTATCATTTTGTTCTAGTCATTTTGGTTAAAACAATGCTTATAACAAACAGAAAAAACCTGAGGGTGGAATAATATTCACCTTTTTGCTCAAGTTGAGGGGCCTTAGAAAAATGCTCAATGGGAGGTTGACTTATATTCTGTCTTAATGTACTGTACATAGAACATACATTTATTTATTTTAAAGAGTAAATGCACTGGAAAATGTATTGAGCTGTAAACAAAATGATTGTCCTGACATATCCCCTTTTTATAAAATCTGCATTATATGGGCTGAAAATTGCTAAACATGCCAAGCAATCTTCAATTCACAAGCAGAGCTTTTGAGCAACGTGCAAATATGCTACAGAGACTTCATGCTAACACACACTACCCCTGTCTATGTTTGTATCCTGAGCAATAAATTTGCTAGCACAGCCACTTGACTCCAGAAGTAGTTGGGTAGTATCAGCCACAAGGTGGGATTTCACATTCCTCATTAATTAACAGCATCCCAGCATGTCTGTCCCTGGGCCACACAAAAAGTGAAGCCTTGCTTAAAACCTTTACTGCACTGTGTTGCCATTCAGCAACATACCATTGCTTGCAACTTCCTAGATATTAAAAGAAACAACAAGTTCACTTATTGGATCTAGTAGAGGGGGCAATAATGTATCCAATAATATACTGTATATAAATCACATACTGTATATCAATTTGAATATATAATGTATATAATGAACACATTATGGCATGCCAAATAATGCAATTAAGGGACTCTTCCTCTTGAGAGTGAAGATGAGTTAGGGCTTAGTGACTCTGAGGCAGGAGAAAGTGGTCATAATGTGTATCCTACTGGGAAAAAAGGCATAGATGTCCCACAACTAAAATGTAATTTGGATGGTGGTACAAATACTTGTCTGCATTGTCTGGTGGTCTTACTGATGTGCAGGGTACCTATGCCATGAGTACTGACACACCCCTATAGTACTGTCTATGACTATACTAAAATATTATATTTAGAACATTTACAGTTTAAATTAATGAACAGGAAATTAAAAATGTGTGATTTGAACTCATGTATGCAATGTAACCAATTGTAAATATGTTTTCATTATTTGTATTACACATTATGTTTGTTTTAATAGGAAAAAAAAAAAAAAATAGTAATACATAATAAAACATGTGAAACTATAATATGCAATTTGTAATATATATTATAACATGTTTTTGTTGTTCCATAATGTTGCCATATCGCAATGCACCCCAAAGTACCTACAAAAAAGTATAATTATGCATTTTAAAATACTGTATATATCTTATTCTGATTTGATGATACATTTTTTGTGATAAAAGGCACCTTATTATTATTTATTTATTATTAAGTTTTCATCTTCTGATGTCAAACAGTTTAACACGTTTTTATTATTCATAACGGTATGTAATACTTATCTTTCATTAAAATATCTACAAACAAGCCACCTTTATATTATCTTTTTAAATAATAGTATTGTTTTAAAACCAAATGCAACTTCATTGTCAGTAAAGGCTATAACTCACACATTCCAGTTTAACCATGTCTGACATGCATTTTTGTTTGTTAGTCACAAGGTAATACTGAAATCTGATTCAATCAAGAACCACCAAAATGAATCCAGAACCAAGGCAGGTTGCAAAGGAGTTAGGTAAGTTTGAACTATTGAGCATTATTTAAAGGCCATACCACTTTCCTAATTATCTGCTTGAATGTTACCAATAAGAGCTTCTAGAGAAGGGAGAAACAGATGGGCGTAAGTGGCATGTATCCAACTTTACAGGAGGGCAAAACTAAATTAGAAAATGTACATGCGTTTTTTTGGCACGAATGTTCAATTCAATTTCATATAAAAGCGTGGGCTCATCTGATGACAATAAGAACAAAGCATTGAAATCTGTACAGTTTAAAAGAAATAACAATATCATGTGAATTTTATTTTATTTTTTTACATAAACACTCCTTACCACCGGCTTTATTAATATAGAGTTCTCAATGCTGAAAGGGCGTAAGGGCCGTTACAATCTTTTGGCTGGATTAGTCTGTTCAGTGTAAAATATTTGATTTTTAAAAATAAATATCTCTAAATCGATTAAGAATTCACTTGTGCCCTTTTGGCAGTAGAAAGAGCTCATCAAGAGCTTTCATTTGTACTGTATATATCTCCATTTCACACAAAATGTTCCCTACAACCCTTTGGGTCTCACCCCTCAAGTAATATTCTATGTTCATATTGGGAACATATGACATTTTTTTATTATTTATGTGGCTCCTCACGTCATGAATTATTTACCAAATGCACAGTATATTACATCTGACATTATGTTTAAAGTATATCTACTAACTTGCTAAAGGTGAAAATTATACCGTGAATCCTTATGTATGACCTTTGAACTAACAAGAAAATTAAACCACATTCCTAATTCTAGAGACCAAATGTATTTGTGGCTCAGAATTGCTTCTGAACAGAATGTTTTTCAATGTGAACATGTACTCTTAGCTATCCTTTGCTCTGTCAGTGATCTATTCCAGAGACATTATATAGAGGCAACATCACCAGATGTTTAGGTTGTTTTTATCAGATTTGACTCGCGAACATATACGTGCAATTCTTATTTCCCAATGATCACTGAAAGAGCGGTTATGGCTCTCTCCCTTTAAATGCCATTGAGTACTTCCTAAATAAATGTCTGGAAATTCAAAGATGGCTACAGAGTGGCGAGACTTGCCTATAAGGACTATTCTGATCAGATTTTTGATGTTCACGGACTGATTGGTATGATTTGAATTAAGTTGAAATCAAACAAGTTGTGTTGCTAGTGCTACCAGACATTGACATCACCCGTGGGTTAAGATAGGAATGGAGCTGTGACTTTTACATTTCAAGCTTATATAACTGTTTTGCTGCACAACATGTACTGATTGGATTGCACTATTTTGTATTTTGTCCTGTGTAATGTGTGTTTCAAACATTTATGGCTACTGATGTGAAAATATACCTTTACTGTACATGTGCCTTTTCTTATGCATGTGTTTTTTAACTTTTTACTTAGCTGTATGATTACCATGTAAACTTGTGAAGTAAGATAACAGTACATGTTAAATAACCATATAGACAACATGTGCATGCACACACACATACATATGCACACATAAATATACACATACATTTACAAAAGCTTGGAACAACCAATGCAATCAACGGTAGTGAACAAATCTATCTGAATTTCCCTTTTGGACTATGTAGTATAAGAAAGTAAATACTGACCTCTTGTGGAAAAGAAACTGAAATACAACCAACTTTCACTTAAGCAGAATGAGATGCAAACTTCTAGAGCATTATCTAAGTGCTTTAGATACTCCAGTATCTAAAGCATTATTCATGCATGTTGAACAGCCCTTTTACATTGTGCTTATTTACTAATACAAAACATAATACAATATTTTGTATTTGACCCTTTTTGCAGCCTCATTCTGACATAGAATCAATGTGTTAAATGTGTGCTTGTCTTGATTTTTACCAGTAGCTATAAAAAAGAGGTCCAGAGTTCCTGGAGTTATGATCACTCAGTATGTTGAGCAACTTCCTGCAGGAAAAACCACCCCAGATTTCACCCGTAAACCGATTGCAGTGACTGTTCAACAAGGTAACAAACAAAACAATAATATAACCTCTGATTGCATTACCTATAACAGAATTTAATTTCTCTTCATTCATTTATTTTTTTAAAGGGAAAAAAGCCTTTTTCAAAGCTATGGTTGTTGGTGAGCCAGCACCAACAGTGACATGGGCACGCAGTAAAGGAGAAATTATCGATAAGGAGAAATATAAGACGAGATATGATGAAAGAGCTAAGGAGTACATTCTTGAGGTACGGATACTGAGACTTTACTTTTTAACAAAGTTAATGCTAATATTGCAAACATAATGTTTTGTTTTGTTTTTGTTTATAATGCAATCATGTTGAAAACTAATTACCGGTACTTCCCTGCTGATATAAATGATAATACAGTTAATATCTGTATTGCTTCATCAGATACCCAGTGTAAAACCAGACCAAGCAGACACCTACAAATGTTTTGCCACAAACGAATATGGAAAAGCTGTTTGCACAACTACATTGAATATTATTGAAAGTAAGTACATGCAAAAATGTTGTAATTTTTCCAAACAGCTTTAGATTAGAATAAAAATCTTTACCAAATTGTATTTAACATATTTAAATTTACCAACATGATTTTGCACATCCTCCTTGCCACTGTTTAACACTCTTACACCTAAAAACTGAAAATGTGACAGTTGCGCCCCAGAGCATGTGCATTGTTTCTCACTAAAACAGTCTTCAAATAAAGCAAGTCAGTTTGCAGTAGCTAATTATGTATTCAAGGACGCTATATTTTGTAGGCTACACAGTGGGGCAAATTGTCAAATTGTCCATGGGGTACTATGATCACAATACAGCAAGTTTTCGCTTCCCGTACACGCTCGGATAGAATGGAAGTGTAGGAGAGGCAAATATTATTTGCATTACTCCGCATATTTGTGACATACACTAAATATGTGCTGGAAGCTAAGAGTTGATGCCTTTTTTTTTGCCATGAGGCAGACTAAATGGGAACTTTACTTCCTGTGAAAAACATGTTTTAAAATAATATAAGTTGGAAAAAAAGAGTGTAACTGCACTCCAGCTCTGAGCCTGACTCCACCCACTACAACTTTGAAAAATGCATCAAGGAGCTGAGTAATGGAAGGGGAGCGGCTGAGAGAGGAATCCCCATTAACATTAATGTTACAGTACATCAAACTTTGATGATATACGTATGAGCATATTGTACTAAAGTGTACAGATGCCGTCAGGTCCTGGGGTGACTGTTAACGGATATGACGTATAGTTATGTTTTCAGCCCATAAAATGCAGATTTTTATAAAAATGGGAATTTTGTCAATGTTTACACCATGTGTCTCATCACAGATCCTATTACTTGGTTTACAGCTAAAGAAAAACACATTTGAGGGTGCAGTGACACTTTACATTAAGTGTAGTGTATCACCAAGCATTGTGAGACTGCAAATAGCAAAGCTATTAGTGAGACTGTGCATTGCATTACATTCTGGGTTTAAAAATGCTATTGCTATGCTATACATTTTTATTTAATACATTTAGCACTGTGCATTGGCACATACTTGTGATTTTTATGGTTTGTTTGTTTTTTAGCTGGACTCAAGAAGAAGAAAACAGGTACATGTAGTGTCATTGTGCATGCAGGTAGATTAGAATATACATTTTATTGATTTATTGTTCAGAAACATTTTATATTTGTCATTTTTATTTTTATTTACTGTACTAATTCATTTGATTTTTATTGTAACCCAAGGAGATGAACAACAGGATTTCAGGGCAATGCTGAAGAAAACGTAAATATACCGTTTATTTATTTTTTTGTTATTTTAATTAGTTTTTATTTATTCCTCTGAAAGTTAATGGTAACACTTCTCCCTCTGTCTAGTGTTATTGCACCAAGAAAGAAACAGCTTCCACCACAGAAAGATGGAGAGATTGATCCTAAGCTCTGGGAGCTGCTTATGAGTGCACCCAAGAAAGATTATGAAAAAATATGTTATGACTTTGGCATTTATGACTTTCGTTGGTTGTTAAAGAGACTAAATCAAATGAAAAAGGAAAGAGAGGATGAACAGGCAAAGGTGTGTAATGTGTAATCAAGCCTCAATTTTGAAATAGAAAATGTTGTTTGTGCCAAATACTTTTTTTTCCAATTGTATAGCTACAAGTATACATTATAAATGAAACGTCATTCTGCTAATATCTACAGTATTTCCTGGTTTTGTAAATGGGATCACAAACAAATTGGTTCAGACAGCACCACACAACAATATCCTAGCCTTGGCAATGCATGTCAAATTTCCTTCTGATGGAAAACCATATGACACTGAAGTTACAGACCATTTTTATCAAGATCAAATATCAAAAATCTTTCTTCAGCATCCCTGATTCTACCTTTAATATGAACACATATCAAAGTAGCATATTGTTTCTTTTTAGCTTTTATTATTTTTGACGTGGGGAGTTGTGGATAATGTAGAACATCAACCAAGTCATATTCCTTGTTCCCTTATTCCTTTATTTATTTAATTTCCAAAAATATGTTCTTGTTATTTTTTCCTGTAGGTTTTGGATAATCTGGATAATGTCAAACCAATAGAAGTTAAACCAAATGGCAGAGCTGAGTTTGGTTTAGACATGACACTAAGGGACCCTAACAGTGTGGTTAACCTGTTTAAGGTTAGCTAAAACACAAATAAATATCTATCACCATGACTGTGGTTATAGCACTATATAGTTGCTGTCCTAACCATTTAGCACTAATATAGACATCATATTTGGCTAATATATAACTTAATTCTTCTACCTGTTCAATTAAAAGGATGGCATGATGGTTCCATATGACGATGACGAAAATTCAAAACACAGTCTTAAAAAATCTGGGACAAGGTATGCTTTCAGCATTAATGACCTTCAGCCAGAGGATGCTGGTTTCTACCAGGTTGATGTCGATGATGCCAATGTTCTTGCAACTGACTTCCAAGGCAAGCCATACTGTATGTCTCTTCCGTAACCAAAGCAGTATGCTTGTTGTGGCACCAGAAAACTATTTTCATGAGATTGAACAATGGCGTTTTGATTGTGCTACTGTATTGTACAACTACATATTAGGCAATAAAGAAGAAAGATAGATAGATAGATAACTAGGCAAACCTAGTTAAACCGGCCACAGGCATGAGCCAACACCATAGGCCATTACCTAGTTTAGCGTGCCAGGTTCCTCTGTGGAACTCCACAGAAGTTGGGATCCAACAATATTGGTGCATTACCGCCACCTACTTTCTACATGGTGCATTACCACCACCTACTCTAGTATTTAGCATGCACTTTTTAACAAGGTCAGTCAAGTCAGTCAGTAAGCAATATTTGCTCATATTTGCCAATCCCGCTACACATGGTCCAGCAAAAACAAAACAACAATGTACGACTTTATAAACTCAGTTTTAGACTTTACACTCGGAAGAAAATATATCTTTTTTTTTTTTTTTATCGATATGGCCCTAATACGCCAACATAGGCTACTGTAGGACACCATACATTTAGGGTGAGTAAATAATTAAAGAATAAATCATGTCCCCTTCCCCCAAATAAATTAAATAGGCCTACTCTTTTGTATTATTGTGTGTTTTATGTGGAATTATTACCCCAGTACCCTAAACATATTGTCTCTCTACTTAGTTCCAGCAGTTGAGTTTGTAGCCAAGCTTAAGGACGTGAAAGCAGTTGAATATGAGGATGCGTTCTTCCAATGTGTCTTGTCAACGCCCCTCAACAGAATTACTTGGGCAACACAAGATGCATCACTCCAACATGGAGAGAAATTTGATGTCACAGTATCAGAGGACAAACTCATTCACACTTTACGAGTGAAAGACTGTGCAATGGCAGATAAAGGGGTCTACTATGCCATCGCTGGCATTGCCAAGAGCAGCGCCTCTCTGGACTTGGAAGGTGGGAATGCATCTTCTGATTTTATGTGACAGTCAACAGAAATAAATTTGTAGCAACACTGAGAAGTTATTTTATTCAAATATTTACAACATTGCATATTTTTTAATGTTCAACTAATAGGATAGCCTCTATGTTCTTGAAAATATATTGTCTTAAGAGATCCTTTGTTAATCTCCAAATATGTTGACATTAATTTATTTGTGGTACAAGGTAGAACAATGCAAAAACAATACAATAGTTATGTTGTACACTATAAAGGGGAGTTGCTAGAAGCTAGCTAGCTACTGAAGCTGAAGTGTTTAAACTCTATTGATATATACTTGGATGTGTGGCTAGCATCACACTTTTTTGTACTGTAGTTCCAAAAACCCTTTTGACTTTAAAGCAAGACATATTAAGAACATTTGTAAATATGATCAATAACAGCAGCCTATACTCAATGTGTAATGTTGGAATAACAGAAACAATATATTGTAAAATGTTTTGTTTGTAGAAATATGTGTTTTATGGTAATATCCATCGCAGTTTAAACATACCCTACTTGTTTGTTGCATGTTCACTGTGATTCAGCAAATCCAAATGGTGGTAAAGGCCGCAAGACCACCTCCGCCGGAGAACAAGATGGCCTTGCAAGCCTGGCGCTGGAAAAACAGGACAATCTGGAAATGGAACCTGAAAAAGATGCTGCGGAAGCAAGCACTAGTGCTGCTTTAGGGAATGAAGGAGATGGGAAGGATGGTTCTTCTGGGTTTGGTGACGGCACAGGCAATGCTATCGGAGGTGGTTTAGGAAACGGTACAGGAAGTGGTTCAGGTTGTGGAACAGGAGATGGCACAGGAGATGGCACAGGAGATGGAACAGGAGATGGAACAGGAGATGGCACAGGAGATGGCACAGGAGATGGAACAGGAGATGGAACAGGAGATGACACAGGAGATGACACAGGAGATGGAACAGGAGATGGCACAGGAGATGGTTCTGGTGGTGGATCAAAATATGATACAGGATATGGTACAGGAGATGGTTGTGGTGGTGTAACAGGAGATGGTAAAGGAGATGGCACAGGAGATGATACAGGAGATGGTACAGGAGATGGTTGTGGTGGTGTAACAGGAGATGGTAAAGGAGATGGCACAGGAGATGCTTCTGCTGGTCGAACAGAAGATGGGTCTGGTGGAGATGGTGAACAAAACAAACAAGGGGATGGTGGTGATAGTAAAAAGAAGAAGAGACAAACTGGTCCCTTGGTCCCAGATACTGTCATAGGTAAGAATGTGTCAAGTGGTGATAATGTATACTGTACAGCCCAAATCACATTGTAGGTAATTCCCCTTCCACAATTGTAAAGAAGTTAATATAAGTCTCAAATGTCAGAGCCTTTGCCTCTTTGCTTGTGTTGTATTACAGTATTTAACTAGTACGTTAATAGTCACTTTTTTAATTTGTGAGATTGATTTGTACAATCTAACTTCATATTTCCTACAGTTTCACATTTTATTTTGATTCTACATAGATCGCGGAGCTCAGTTTGTTAGTGGACTGTCAGATACTGCAGCTAATGTGTCTGAACGAGCAGAGCTGTCCTGCAAACTGACCAGTGAAACTGCTGAGGGACGTTGGTATAAAAATGGGGAGTTGGTAAGCTACTGTAAAACATTAACATATTTTCATAGGCACAATTAACTTAAGGACCCACATTTCTGATATATGGCAAGCAATTTAGTTAAAATATAGATCTTAAAATCTCTAAAACATTTTCTCTAACCAGCTAACCAGTGGGGGTGGAGTTAACATAATTAAAGATGGAGCCTGTCACAAGTTAATAATTGAATGTTGTACAAAATATGATGGCGCCGAATATCGTTTTGATGTAGAAGGTCGCAAATCTGAAGCAACACTCAATGTTCAAGGTGAGAATTCATCATTTTGAAGCATTTCTTTTATTTGTACTGTATTTATATTTGTCCAATAGATTCCTCAAGTGAGAAAGGCCTATTGACAAGTGTACAAATTTCATACATTTATAAAATCAATTTTTGTTTTTGTGTGTTGTTTGTGCGTGGTATGCATATTAAGATCCACCAAAAATAGACTTTATTGCACTGGGGCAATTCTCTGAGCCAGTGATTGTAAGGGTGGGGGAAAATGCCCAGTGGAAGTTGCCCTACACAGGCGGTGGTCCAATGACTGTACAGTGGTATAAAGAAGATGATGAACTTAGGACAGGCCTCAATGTCAAGATGGAAACAACAGACATTGAGAGTCAACTACGCCTTTCTAAATGCCAAAGAAAAGACAGTGGAGAGATCAAAATTAAAATCAAGAATGAATTTGCTACAGTGGAAGCCATTTCTAAGCTTTTCGTCCTTGGTGAGCATGTTCATGTCTGATGTAATAGTGATGTCACCATACTGTTGTGTTCGGATAATTATTTAATATACATTATTAGGATATTGATTTAGTGTTTCTTTTGGCGTAAATAGACAAACCCACTCCACCACAAGGACCTGTGGACATCATGGAAAGTGCTGTGACGTCTGTTGAATTCAAATGGAAACCTCCAAAGGACAGCGGGGGATGTCCCATCACAAGCTATATAATAGAGCGCCAGCAAGTGGGCCGCAACAAATGGGTAGATCTAGGGGAGATTGCAGGTAACAGGCCAACTTACAAAGACTCAGATGTGGACCCTGGAAGGAGGTATTGTTACCGAATCAAAGCCAAAAATGCAGAGGGAATCAGCGATTACCTGGAGACAGAGGATATACCTGCTGGTGTATTGTGTAAGCCTTATCTTTTCCCTTAAAGGAATACTGTATCACCTCTGTCAGAAGAATCAAATAGGTCAGGTGTCAGGGTTTTAGAAATTAAGTAACACTAGCAAGGGGATTTCAGTTTATTGGAATGAAATGGATTCAGAATAATTTGCATGTACATATTCTGTAAATAATGATCACATTAGCAATGTGACCAATCACAATGCCAGGTTACCCTGGACCCCCTGCACCTAAGGTGGTTAGTGCCTTCAAGGACTGCATCAAGCTGTCATGGACTGCTCCTAGCAACACCGGAGGAACAAAAATAGTCGGGTATAATCTGGAAAAGCACAAGAAAGGCAACAACTACTGGAGCCTTGTGAACCTAGATGGGCCAATACAAGGTGTCACTCACATGCTTATAGCATTACACTATAATTTGCCACCTTTAGTCTGTAAATTAACTGCTCCTTTTTCTCTTAGATTCAAACTTTGCAGTGAAAGATGTATTTGAGGGTGCGGCATATGAATTTAGAGTGTCTGCTATCAATCTATCTGGTGCTGGTGAGCCTAGCATTCCATGTGACACTGTTTACGCAAGAGATCCAATGAGTAAGTGCTTAATTTAATGTAGAACTACAAAATGTTACATAAACAAAATAAAAATAAACATTGCTTATTTAAAATGTTAACGCTAACACATCACTTAATTTCATCTTGCTTCCAGAAGCCCCTGGTAAAGTCATTGACTTAAAGTTAACATCATCCAATTATACCACATTTTCTCTGGCTTGGAGTAAGCCTAACGTGGTGAAAGAAGTGAATGATGAAGCACTAGGCTACTATGTGGAGATCAGACCAAAAGAGAGTCTTGAATGGTCTCGCTGTAATGCCAACCCAATTACTCTAAAATCTTTCACCGTACTTGGCTTGAAAGCAATGGCCACATACTGGGTGAGAGTGATTGCCAGCAATTATGGCGGTGACGGTGAGCCTCAGGCTTTTGACAATTACATCATTGCTATGCCACCTCCCGGTAAGAACACTATCAAGTTAACCACTTTGTAGTTTCTCAGTGTTTACACCTTCAGTTTTGTGGTAATTGGTGAATGCATGCGTGAACTGAATGCTATCAGTTTGAGAGATGTGACATACATTTAATAACAAGATTATAAACATTGCAATTTTACAGTGAAGCCAAGATTAAAAGACAAAAACATGAAGAGCTTTGTTGTGGTGAGATCTGGAAACACTGTGCGGGTCCACATAAACTTTGAGGTAGAGTGACATGCCTACAGTACTTTGGGGGGTCGGGGTGGGTGGTGTTTGTACTGTATTCAATATTCATTTTTATTTCTCTCAAACGTTGCAGGCTTCTCCATTGCCAGTTATCACTTGGATGAAAGATGGTATTCCTTTGCCCAAAAATGTAACGATTACTAACTCAGATGGCGGATCTCAACTCTTGATTCCTACATCTGAGCGCTCTGATACTGGCATCTATACCATTGTTGTAAAGAACATTGTGGGTCAGGAGACCTTCAATTTTGAAATCAGAGTCACAGGTAATTTATTAAACTGTGTAAACATTATTTAATCCATTTAGTTCTGCTGTTACAGTATGCCATAAAGTGCATTTTATCCTATTAAGAGATACTGTAGTTGTTTAAGGAATTCAATAATTATGACATGATTGCTATGCTATGCCAAGAGACTCTAATGTACAGTATCATTGATTGGAATAATGAATCATTTGCAGTCCTGTGTAGCCACTGATGTATTAATCAAATGACATCTACTGTACTGTAGGCTGTCTGCGATCTCATTAAACATAAAGCAACATGATTACAACAAATATCATCTCTTAAATCTAGACGATCCGAAACCTCCAGGCCCAGTTGAGCTACAGCAGAACGTCCCAGGGACTGTGACTCTCAACTGGGTACCCTCTCCAGATGAGAAGAGGGATGACAGGCTACACTATATGGTAACCAAGCGAGACTCCTTCAGTCGCACATGGAGGACAGTGGCAGACAACCTCTTCAACAATAAATGCACAGTCATCAACATCTTGCCAGGGCGAGAATATTACTTTAGGGTGTTTGCTAAAAATGACATAGGCTTGTCCACTCATACTGAGTCGCCTACATGGGGAACCAAGAAGGAACGAGGTTTGTGTCTCCAGACTTTAGTGTGAAGTACTATTGTATATGTAGAGTTCAATGGGCAACTGTTTAATCTTCAAAAACACAATGATTACTCTTATCATTAATTGTAAACTTTCAATATATTCAGACAGGTTACAGAAAATAAATAGTCAAATACACAATTAGATTTTTGGAGCTAGTAATATTTGTTTATATTCACATGAAAAAACTATGTATGTAATATGCTACGAACTGTTTTGCAGTGAACTACCTCTTAATTCCAATTAGGTCACAATGTCACCTTTCACAACCAGTATGCTTCTCTAACAGGTACATTTAAACTGGATATGCCAGAGCCAAAAGTCTTTGATTTCCAGTCGCCTCCATCATTTATTGTCCCTCTGAAGAGACGTACGGCTCCACAAGGCTACGAGTGCATCATGAGCTGTGCTGTTAAGGGATACCCCTCCCCTCATGTGACATGGTACCGCAACAATGTCAGCCTGAACACCAACACCAACTACTACATCACCAATGTTTGCGGGGTCTCCTCTATGCTCATACTAAGAGTTGGACCCAAAGACAGTGGAGAATACAAAGTTGTTATTGACAACCCATTGGGCACAGCCGAATGTACAACGATTCTGAATGTTAGAGGTATAAACTCTTTAGATTGATTTGTTTTTTTAGTTAACGGTACCATTGTCAACTTACTTACTTTTTAAACATTTTCTACAGAATGAAGAAAATCTCATCTTGTCTCAGGATGGAGCAAGGCTTATCAAGTTGTTGTTATATTGTTCTAGCCCATTGCATACATTTTTAGCAATTGCTTTTAAAATGGTTTTCAATGCAATGCAACCTATATTGTACAGTAAATGCAACCTCAATGCATGATAGAATACAGTATATGCTTAAATAAATTCTAAAACATAAATTTTGTCACAAATATAAATATTATTATTATTAGTAGTCATTTTAGTACATAAGATTATAGCTAAATATATGAAAATTATCACTTGGGAAAAGCATTCCAAAATACTGTAGCTATTACTACTGTATGCAAACCATTATACACTCCATCAACTATCAAATAACTATGCTAACTGATTATATTATGATGTGTTATATTTTCTAGTACATTTGACTACACTTGGTGGGAGACGGTCTTCTACTATGGTGAACAAGGAGCATAGAGATATTTTATGAGGGGACATATAACTTGATGCTTTAGGCAGCATCATTAAGACAGACATGGACTCACTCATCCCACCATTCAGCCCTCATCTTATCTTTCTAGACACATCATGGATGTGATTTTTTTCCAGTTATGTGTCTGTAAATAGAAATTGTTGAGGTAATGTTCACTACAGGGGTAATGCCATCACTTACAGTCATTTTCTACTCAAATATCATGTAATATAAACACCTAGCCTTTTCTAATTTGTTTTGATAATCCGGAAGTGGTAATTAACAGAAATAGTCTCAGGGGATGCCTCAATTCATAATGCCAAGCTATTGTGTGTTCACTTTAGTTGTAAATCTTATTAGTTTACACTTAATTGTTTTGCTTTGTAATAATTATTTTTGTGTTACGTGACGTGAGACTCACGGTATATTGGCCGGACACATTCTAAAAGGGCTTACGTTTCGTATATATATGAAATACATGTGTTGATATCCTATTTTCTTAGGAATTACCTTACCGAAGGAGTTCCCATTAACCAAAGCAATAAATTGCTATGAGACAACTGTCCACTAGATGTCGATAAAAGACCATCAATTCTACTACAGTACAATATTTTTTCAAGGCACACTTGCGCTATAAGACAAACATAACAGCGGGGCTGCCTCATGTACATAATCTATATCCTACAGTACAGTATAATACACATATACATTCAATACATATAAATTATAACATACAATGTTTCCCACAAAGATTTTGAGCCTGATATGGATTTGCTAACCACTAGATTGGACCGGGGGTAATGTGTTACCTGAAACTCATCAATTACACATAACCTTTTTTAATCAATTCTTTAATAACTTAACTTTAAATTAAATCAATTTCTCCTTGCATTCCAGGCGAGCAGGGGCATAGCTATCCAATCAGAGTATTACAATGAAATGTGTTTAATTATTTATTATACTGTAACTTATAGGCTAAACAGAATGGACACACATATACACACATTTCAATATATTGACATCAGTCTATATATTGACTAATATATAGACTGATGTACAGTAAGGTCTGTAAACATAGCCTACTCACATGTTCAATAAGTGCCAATAAGGTACATATATAAATCCTTGTTATTATCTATATAGTCTGTATATGGGAAGAGATACATACAGTAAGCAGAGAGAAGAACACATTATTGTTGCCTATTATTTCAAAGGCACATTTTAATTAATGAGCAGGAGAGAGGAGTATGTAATTTGAATGAGACTAACACAAATACATTATGTTACCTGCTTATTATCTACTGTTAAAAGTAAGTTAACGATGGGCATTGAAATGAAATAGATATGCAAGTATCTGTTAGAATGTACTTCATTAATGTGCTTTATTCCAATTTAGCTTTGCAATTTGAGCATAAAACAAACACAACTTGCTGCATGTAGCAATTGTGCTTGTGGTTCACAATAAACCAAACTACTTGTGTCCAAAAATACACAAAAATGTATATTCTAACTTAAAAAGTGATTTTCTGTCCATTGCAGAGATCCCCTCCACACATGACACAGGTTGTCTGTGTGTGTGTGTGTGTGTGTGTGTGTGTGTGTGTGTGTGTGTGTGTGTGTGTGTGAGTGTCAAATCCTTATGTCCATCCCTCCTCTAGCAGATGTTCAGACTACATTACATCTAGATAATATAATTTCCCATTTCTCCACTGAGCTTCTGTTAAAGGATTCACAGAACAATGGAGGTGTGCATGTGTGTGTGTTTCATCTTTCATACTGCATGCTGTTCTTGAACATACAGTACACACACTGTTTTCCTCTTTCACTGCCTATTGCATTCTCTCTCTCTCTCTCTCTCTCTCTCTCTCTCTCTCTCTGTCTATCTCTATCTATCTCTCTCTGTGTGTGTGTGTGTGTGTGTGGTTGAACATGCTGCCTGCAGGGCAGCAATAAATTACTGTACCCACCTAGAAGATAATTGCGTGTGTGTGTGCGTGTGTGTGTGTGTATGTACGTGTGTGGTGGAGGGGGTGGGTAGAAGCAATGCTAATGGTGTCCATTATTGCAGTATAAAGCTTTTAAAACAGGAGAGAGAACACAATGGCTTCATGTTGGGACACACATACAGTCTGCAGTAATAGTCGGTCCTCAGCACACTAGCTAGAAAGCTTATATCGGAAACATGCCATCATGAACCTCTACAGACACAGGTTTGGCCTACTAGGTTACAATAGTTAGGTCAGATTGGTTATGGAGCAATGTGATGTTTACATTAGCCACATAAGAAAGGCATTTTAATGAATTATTTTGTGTTTTGAAGGGCTGCATCCTATATAACATGTTGGAATATAAATCCCACTTGGAATCCCAGAGTAATCACATAGTAATATACTATATCTCCTACATGGATTCTCTCTCTCTCTCTCTCTCTCTCTCTCTCTCTCTCTCTCTCTCTCTCGCGTCAATGAGGTTGACAGGTTTGACGTTTGCCAAAAAATCAGATGCCAATTTTCTGTCAGCCTGTCTCTGCGCTTGTGTGTGTGTGTGTGTGCGTGCGTGCGTGTGAGAGATGCCCTGTTGCTCAGATTGACTAGTGGTGTCAGGTCATTGTCAGAGGTCTCTGTCGCCTCTATCTGTCACACATACAGACACACACGCACGCACGCGCACACACACACACACACACACACACACACGGCAGTACTGTATGTGTGCAGGTTGTGGCTGAATTTCTGAATTTGAAGGTAACAAACAAAAACCTGGTCTGAAGTCAAGGAAGAAATATTTCATTATTACAGTATTATACATCTTCATCACTAGGCCCCTCACTCTGGTTGCTGCCTTGAATAAAATATACCCACATTGAATAAAGTATATATTCAAAACTACAAGAGCCACAAGTCAACACCTGATTTCTTTTGAGGGGAAATAATACATGTGGATGATACTGGGTCAGAGTACATGACACTACAACACAGAATACATATCAGGTTTTATTTCTACCTGACAGAAACTTAGGGCCCTATGTTAACGATCTGAGTGCACGGTCTTAACGCGGGTGTGTCCAAATCCACTTTTGCAAGTTTTAAAATGGTTGCAGTGCCAGATACATGGTCCAAAATGTTGGCCTTCCTCTCTTCATCATTCATGTGTGTGTTTTAGGTGTAACATACAATAATAAACCAATCAGTGTCATTTTGCAAATAAGCAAATAAGCTGTTGCCTCTGCAGAGAAGTGCTCTTTCTTCTAACTTTTCAAATCCGCCTATAAAATACTGTAGCAATATTCCAAGGTGCAGGCACACCTATAATGGAGATGCCGCTCTGATTGGTTCATTGTACTGTATGTGACATCCATTACGCACACATGCATTATGAAGAGGGTAAGTACAACTCTTTTTAACCATGCATCTGACGCTGCAACCGTTATATCCGCCATTAGGCTAAGGTCACACATACAACTGGCCAGGCGATAGACCGTCGCCTTCCAATGATAAATGAATATCTTGTCATGCAGAATGTGGGCAGTGCAGGACGTGACATACTACTGATCAATGTCCTGGTTTGTTGTTAAGCGGTTTTGAAAACAGAAACAAACAAAACTGTTTGTTAGCCATAGAGTATTGTTCTACAGTATGGTTAGACACATTGCAATAACCAATGTGTCCTATATTTCATCCTGGCTCTCTAAGAAAACTACATCCGATTGCATCCCTGTAGGGTCAACAACACACATTTAATTTCTGTTGAGGCTGCATATTTAGCAGTCAAAGTTCACCTGTGTTGAACTCTAGGCTAATGAAGATGCAAAGTTGCCTCGCCACAGGAAGCTAATCTTGTATTCGCACCTTCACTTGCATTGAATTGAAGTGAACGGGAGGTGGAAAAATACTAGCTTGAAATATAACCCTGTTTTCCCTGCATCAATGTAAAATAATGAACTGTTGGCAAGCACAAAGAGACATAACCCCATCTGAAGTTGGTAGAATATAAGTGGGTTGATCATACCACTTATTCCTCTGAGGGGAGGTTATGGTATGTGTGCATACACAATGAAAGATGGTCACTTTACCTATTGAAACAGGTTCGTCATATATGTCCCTTTCTTCACTACAATCATGTATAGCCATCTTACTGTAGTATGAAGACTATTAAGTTGACAAATACATTTAGTTGTTTCTACATTTGGAGGAGCTCCCCAACTCCTCATCCTCCCCATGGGGTGTTGCTCTCATGCCCTGTACTGTATGAGTTTCCACTATTAGCACTATATGCAATGTTAAACTCATCTCATCTGAAACGGACAATGGCACAGTGGAAGTGAATACTGAAACAAAGATGGAGACAGCTATACTGTATGTGTGTTTGCACACACCTGCAGTGCTTGTGATGTGGCCAATCCTGGCTGAGAGGCCCCTGAGGTGAAAACAATTAGCTTCAACTATATTATTTTATTGCATCTACATTAGTGGAACATGTTTTCAGCGGTCTCGTCTCCTGCACTCTATCCCCGCTATGCACATATTTGTGTTTGTTGTGTATTCTATTTTCATTTTAAAGTAGATGTAATTTCATCCCTTTAACACATACAGTATGTCTAATTGATTAGCATTGACCGCATGTGTGTGTGTGTGTGTGATTGCATCCGCTTTTGTTCAAGCGGTTTTCTTTTTGACATGACTTTTCTGATTCTATATTAGTTTCCTGTCTCCGCTCTCCTCTCCATCTTATTATCAAGCTCAAGACTGAAGCAAAGGGTGATCGGTATTGGCATGCAAAGCCTCCTGGGTAATGATGCCAGGGCTTTAGATGCTGTGCCTTCTTGTGTGTGTGTGTGTGTGTGTGTGTTTGGCGTCACTAAATCTTTAGGGTCCATAGAGGTCCAGAATGAGATGTGCACATAGGGACCTACAGTAACTCCCCTCCCAACACAGATGTGCGTCTGTGTGTGTGAGTGAGAGAACTCTGTTTGTTCACTAGATATTTGATGTGTCTGTTCCTCTGTGTATGCATCTGTTCATCTGTGTGTGTGTGTGTGTGTGTGTGTGTGTGTGTGTGTGTGTGTGTGTGTGTGTGCGTGTGTGTGCGCGT
>JAODTR010014234.1:9694-27091 GCA_025399935.1 Amblyopsis rosae
CCATAGCTATATATTGAACTTCACCCATCACACTATTGCTATAGCTATATATTGAACTTCACTCATCACACTATTGCCATAGCTGTATATTGAACTTCACCCATCACACTATTGCCATAGCTATATATTGAACTTCACTCATCACACTATTGCCATAGCTGTATATTGTACTTCACCGGAACAGAACTGCTCACACATCATATAATAAATGTATAATAAAAACAGTTTAGTTATTGTATGCAAAATCACCTGTATTTGGAAGAACTCTCCCATCTCTAGCAAGATGTGCTTTGCATTATTATGTTCATTTTCACTCTCAATGCCTGCCTGTAGAGAAAAAGCACACAAAACATAAGAGTATTTTATTTTCATTCATATAAACTTGCATCACATGGTTAAGCTGCTGTGTTGATTGAACAGGTAGTGTATTCTGACACACGTGTGCATGCACTCATATTAGGGCTGTGTATTGGCAAGAATTTGATATGCATCACGATAAAGGGGCCACGATTCGATATACTGCGATATTGTAAGCAAGACGATGTATTGTGATTTCTGATTTGTGGAAAACTGTCATAGCAATGCTAATGTGTGGGGCCGCTGCAAAAAAATAACAGAAACACTTGTGCAAACTTGCTCAGGGACTTCATACAGCTTTAAGCTAAATCTGGTAACAAGTATCTTTCCTCTCTTTTAATAATAATAATAATAAAAAAAAACATGCACCGTAATATCGCAACACTCAGGTGACTCATAACTCATATTCTATAATAATTAATTAACATTATAAATATACTGTAAAATACCAGTAAATTTTATATAGGTTTGCATTCTGTATGTTTGACACATCAAGTAACCCGGGCTACAGTAGGTTTACTGAATATGCTGACTTAAATACAAAAACATACAATCTTACACAATAACAGGAGAACTCACCCACATGTTTCTAATCACTCACCATGTACATCGCTGCTGCAACTGGGAGGTAAAATGAGTAGAAGGCAGTTTTAAACTTTACGATGGCCTTATACCTGAAAGACAGAAGACTGAGCTCTATACACATATGTATGGCATCATTATGTAGTGAACAATGTATAGTACTGTTCATTTTATACAGTTTATTGTATAGAGTATACAATTCCATATGGAATTAGCAATGACATGCATGATACAGTAATCATCCAGCCATTTAATGCTCACTTTACACATTATTCATTTCCAATTCTCACCTTTCCATTGTGAATCTGCTAAGGTCTATCTGGCCAGGAGGAGCAGTCATGAGGTCGAGAGCTTGACCCAGCTCTGTCTGGAAAGTTGTCTAGAACAAACCAAGACCTAGGTCAAATCCACACGCATCTATGTGTATGTGAGTGCGTAACTAGTGTATACACTGGCATAGTCCCACCTCAGTGAAAAGCTCTAGGAGGTGAACATAGTAGGGCTGTTCCCTGCAGTCTCTGCGCAGTAGCCTGTAGATGGCTCCTTCCAATAGAAAGGAATCATTGATGGCATCTAGACCCACTCCATCCTTAAGAAAAAGAAGACTTTACAATACAATTTACAATATATAGCTGGTCCCATAAACGAAGATATGATCCACCTCACCTTCTTGTACCAGCAGGGCTGGCCTCTCCGAGTCACAGATGCATCCATGATATCATCTGCCACTAAGAAAAAGGCTTGAAGCTGAAAGAAACATACATCGTCAATACACGTACAATTAGTAGTGTAGAGAAAGTGACACCTCGGCTGCAATCAGTCTAGAGCCCAAACAATTCAAATGTAGCCAATGGGCAAAAAGAAGAAGAAAAAAAAACATAGCATCATACTCTGAAATGCACGGCCACCTGGGAGGGGGAAATCATTGTATAGCGCTCCATTGACTTTGCATTGCGTTAAGATAAGCTAATGTCATTTATGACTCCTACACAAAATTTAAACCTACCGAAAAGCTGTTGGGCTCCCAACCGGAAGGTTGTTGGTTCGAACCCCGGTGTTGACCTACCTGTAAGCATCCTTGAGCAGAGGCCTAACCCCCTACCCTCCAACTGCTCCTGGTGGTTGGTTCGCACCTTGCATGGCAGCAATCACCATCGGTGTGTGAATGGGTGAATGTGAGGCAAAATAATGTAAAGCGCTTTGGATAAAAAAAGAAATGCTTTACATAAGAAAATATTTGTTTTTTCACCATGATAAATTATTATTTTGGCATGCTATGTCAAGCAGTCTCCACATGTAGACATATTGCGTGTCAGGATCCCATAGTTGTCCTATTTTTCCCTGATATGTCTCATTTTGTTGCCTGTACATACTTCCCTTACATACTTCGGTTTCGACAGGTTATGAAAACTTAGTTCTGGGTTCTTACCGTGCGGGTTGTGCATACTGTCACAGCTTTTAGGTAGGTTAAAACATTTTGTAGAAGTAAGAAATTACATTATCTTAGATTAACGCAATGCGTGAAAGTGGATTTGAGAGCTATAGAATGTGCTCAATGATCCAAACACGTCACGCCCACATAGACAAAGTCTAGTTAGTTAGTTGAGCGTTCAGAACATTCAGTCCAATGAACGTTCTGAACGCTCAACTAACTTTTTCACTGACCACAACCCGTTGCCTCGAAAATGTACAAAACGTTCTTGAACTACTTTCAAAGACATTTTTTGCGTTTAATGGGCGTGGCGAGTTATGCTCAGTGACGTGTAGGAAGTGTAGCTACATATTTACTAGGGATGGCACCATACAGTTTTTTCAGTCCCGATACCAATACAGATACCGGCACTTTGGGTATAGGCCGATACAGAGTACCGATCCGATTCCAGTGTTAGATTAAGTTTTAAGATAAATGGCAAAGTAAATGATAGCCAATTTCTATTTTAGGATTTAGATGCATTTTAGAAACCTGCTGCTGATAAGTGTGGCTTGTGTATGTTAGATATCGCTGATGCTTGACAGTAGACCTAAGTGTGTAAAGATATATCCTTCGATTAGAGCAGTGCGCTATGCACCAACAGAAGTGGTTCGAAAGCCATTTATGGCTCTTCTGTCCACTGCACTTCGCGTTCAACTAGGGATGGGATGTTATACGATATTATTGTTTATCGGGATTAAAATACTGACGATAATCGTATCGTGGTGAATGTCCATTATCATGATAATCATGAATATCCTCACATAAGTATGAATATTCTCACAAGTAACTTGAAAAAAGCTGTCTAGCTCACTTGTACAGTCCAGTTGTATTAATTTACTAAATGTATTTATTAGCCTGCATCTTTCTAGTCAATCACCACCATGGCT
This sequence comes from Amblyopsis rosae, assembly GCA_025399935.1. Lineage (NCBI taxonomy): Eukaryota > Metazoa > Chordata > Actinopteri > Percopsiformes > Amblyopsidae > Amblyopsis > Amblyopsis rosae. The sequence goes on from JAODTR010014234.1 coordinate 12,995, forward strand.
GAAAGCTCAGCTTGCCCATTGTATCCCCAACATAAAAAATATATATCTGATTTGTTGAAATACTGGTTTCAAAACAGAAATAATGTGTCATGATAATACAAATTATAGTTTCTTAACAAATTTTAAGATAAAGTGATTCATATGTTTTAGTGCCATTTTAAGAGTTTAATAATAATAATATAAGAAATAATCGTAATAATATCATCTATCGCAATAATTTTGGTCAGGATAATCGTGATATGAATTTTTCATATCGTCCCATGCAAATGTTCCACCATCCTTAACGCAGGAAATGTCTCTGTTGCTCAGGTACAAGCTATTGTAGCCTACTGTACAGTATACTCACCAGCTCAATGCACCAACCAACCAACAGAGCTCGCTGTACTTTGTCCTGGGTAAGTTCCGTATCTGGGACAAGTTCCCTTAATGATCCAATTACTGACAGGCCTCGGTTCCTCTTGCCTCCAGGAACATTGTACACCAATACCTGTCAAGAGCAAAAAAGTGGGTAACATGTGTGTAACACTCAAAACAAGCCTCTATAGACGCAAAAAGAGACAAACCTCTCTCAGCCTGTTGAGAGCATCAGCAAGCACTGGATCAGTGATGTCTCTCTCTGTAAGCTCTGTCACAAGCTCGTCAAACTTGGCTTCAAACAGCTGGGGATCTCCCAGCAACGCCTTTTTATGTACCCCGTTGCAAGCTGAATCTCCCTGCCATGTTGAGAGTAGAGGAGAAATGTGTAACAGCTTGATCGGAGCAACAACCGGAACCCTCCTAGATATCTTTGTCACTCTCCCAAGTAAGCCAAACACTTGTTTCATCCCGATACTGTTAGAGCTTAGCGTTAGGACAGCCGACTTCTGTCCACCTGTATTCAGTTTCTACTGTTCAAACTAACGAGCGACATATTCTTGCTAATGTTAAGTGCCCAGATAGCAAGCCCCACGGTGGTCAAGTCATATACAGTATTCAAAGAAGCACGAGTACTTAAAAGAGAATACTATGTTTAGCTTGCAGGATACTTCCATATGGTTAGTTCCTGTGTCTGCACCCAGATCATCTACGTAGTACCGGCGAGGAACCAATCAAACAAGTATAATCTTACAGTAAATTCGTGTTAATCTTACCATGGCAATACTGTCCTTTGAGACCGAACTGTTAATGATAAAGTTAATAGAAAATTGCTTGTATAAATGTTCTGTAGCTAAACAACAAAAACGTGTTCACAAAACTAGGATGTGTTGGTTGTAGTTTATAGCCACGTATTGCTTGTTTTATCACAATGTCCCCGAACTAAAACTCCCCACATGCCTTGCGAGTGGTACATGTGGGCGTGGTATTTAAGGCTTCATATGACGTCGAGCGTCTTAATTCGTCTGCGCCATCGAACCAGGATGAGCTTTCGTGTTGGCTGACCAATAGAATTTATAAAGGAGGTTTCTAAAAAATCGAATCGTCTGATGAGTTCAACCCACCTCCGTGAAGTTGGTACGTCATATGACAAGAATGTGAATACAAGTATTTATGTGTTTGTGCATCGTTTGTGCACGTTTCTGCACGCAAAATAAAAAATTGTGCACAAACCGTTTTAGATAAATAACCAGTTTAAACGGGAGGACGATGACGTCATTGATTTACATAAACCTAATTTAAAATAATGACGCGCAAATGTTTGTTTTGTTTGCACAAAAGTGCACAGATGATGCACAAACGAAACGTATGTGATAAGTTAAAAATGACCATTAATATGCGGCTAATATGCGGCTGAGGACATCACACCATTGCAAAAAGCATAATGCTTATTTTCTCTAAAATGGTTTGTGCATATTTTTTTATTTTGGGTGCACAAACAATGCATTTATCTACATGATTGTCAATGGATCATGATTAGACCCATGTAGAAAACTAACTATAGCCTAGAAAATAAATAATTATAAAACATCTAGCCACTTGATGTTTTATAATTACATAAATTGTGATTCAGACCACAACATATACACAAATGCCCACGTTTGTATTTTATTGTTAATAATTTATTTTATATAGTATGTTTAAGTACATAACTTGCATTAAAAGTTCTGGCATTGGAAACTTAAAATTTGGAAACATATTAAGGGTTCAAGGCTCATGTTGTTAAGCCTGCCATATATTTCTAAATAAATATTGTCATACACAAGAGGTAGAAACATATCAGTGCATTAGTAACAGTGTATGTGCCAGTATCTTATTGTGTGGGTGAAGTGTGTTTTTTATATTAATCAGATTTGCGAATTCAGTTACATTTAAGTGTATTCTTTTGTGTTTATTTTCTTATATAGACCTAACAATAATACTTAGTGAACAGTCCAAAAACCTTTGCGATTCGAAGTGAATGTATATTCTAGGAAAAAATGATTTAATTATACTAGATAAAATATCCAGATCTGCCAGATGAGCCATCTAATCTTCATTGTCACAGAAGTACCAGCAGTCCCACAAACTCCACCCGCCTCCTTGCAAGACTGCCAACAAATCTGTCCCATTCCACCCAGCTACAAATACATCTGTACATTTATTGCATGAGACACGTCAGTGCTTTCAGAGTATATCTGCAACTTTTTTTTAATCTTACAGGACAGGGATTCTTTAACCAGGGTAATAAATATGCCGTGCCTGATCATTTTATTTTTTGTCCCATTAATGGAATTTCTTTCATTTTCTAACAATCTTTTTCAATTAAATTAGGCTACACTGATATATTCACAGCCACCTGGAAGAAAGCTTTGGGAACATTGAATATCTACAGTAGGACTCCCTTTCATATTTATTCACATAAACATTTCAAAGAGATATTATCAAAGGTTTGCGGTGCAAGAGCGATAAAGTAAGAAGCACTGTCAAAACATGCAGGTAGACATTCTGAGGAAAGGTTTGGAAGGTACAGAGTTGATCAGGTTCTAATGCACAGGATTCCTGGTGCATTTGAGGAGCTGTAGCAAAACATGCACACATTCAAAAGACTGTTCAAGGGGGGTCTCTCAAAAAGGATACAGTTCAAATGCTAAGGTTGTGTGTGTGTGCGCGTCTGTTTGTGCATGCGTGCGTGCGTGCGTGCGTGCATGTGCGCGTAAGGGTGTGTGTGTGTGTGTGTGTGTGTGTGTGTGCGTGCGCGGTCTGATAATGTGTCTGTGACTGTAACTGTAACGTGTGTTGATGGACCAGGATGGAGAATGTGGTATTTTAAAGTGTTGATAGGAAAATTAGCTACTCTGTGTGACCTCCAAACAAAACGGCTCTACACGTGATAACATCCAAATGCAATTTGCAATCTCATCTATCTTACTTTGCACTATGCTATCTATTTGTGGATATGATGCCTTCTTCTAACAATGGAAGACAAAATAAGGGGTTCCATGATCACTTAACCTGAGATACTCTCTAGATAAGTAGTAATGAACAAAAGAGCAAGTCTTTTTCAACCCATAACTGTAGTAGAGTGTACATGGTTGTTGTGGCATGGATGTTGGAAGAGTCCTATTTGTAAAGAGTTTCTTTCCATATTATTAGGGACATATAAGTCAGATGTAGTCACAGCAGACAGCTTGCCTCCACTGGGTTGTCCTTGGCCAATCACCTCTCCCGTCATCTGCAAATGTGTTTAGAGTGCGGCAAAACTCACCAATATATAGCGAGAAATGTCTACTTCCCTCCACGGCTGACTGGGCTCATGAGCCCTGGGCTTGACATTCAGAGAGGGGAAGAGCACTGCTGGTTAAGGCCATTGCAGAGGTGGTATCAGGGAACATGGGAGGGTTTTTACGCTGTGCAACCAGTTGTCTTTGCCTAAGTTTTCACCAGACCCCTCGCTAAATCCTGCCTCCTTTGATGTCTCCTATCCACAAAGCCCTTGTCCCCCCCCCCCCGACCCAATTTCCCAGTTTCCTCTCACAGAGCAGACTCCGTATAGATAGCCAAAGACGAGCCATGTGGAGGATGTGGTGAGATCAACAGCCGCAGCGATGCGGAGGAGGAGCTTAAGTCTCCGCAGCTACGAAGGTGGATTCCTTCGGATGCTGGGGTGCCATGGTGCCTGTTGTCCCGGCTGTCGCTGTGGGAATGGTGGTGGCCGCGGTGATGAGGGTGCTGGGGTGGCGGGTGGGCGTGGCCTCTGCTTGTGCCCCAAGTGTTACGCAACACCTGGATACAGCGGGAACAAAGATGGCGGCTTTAGCTGCTGTACTGAAGAAAACGTTCTATTAAATTTTGTATAAAATGTTGTTCATTATGTTGATTGTTTTGATGTTGGTTTTGCTCCTGACAGGTGGAAACTGGAATTTCTTTAAAAAAAATTAAAAATATATCTTATTTGGTGTGGAAGATATTTCAATAAGATTGGTACTTGGTTATCATTAGGCTACAGCACCTGTTCCAAGGCCAGGTGGTTGGTGGCATTGCCTTCTGCTCCGACCCTCCTCTTGGGCCCCTGCCCTATGCTCCCAGTGTGCTCAGAGGAGGGTGCGATGTTGCGCTTGGAGCGCTGCAGAAAGCGTGCCACAAGACCTCTGGTCACCTGGAAGAATGAAAAAGAAGAACAGATGTGTCTACGCTACAGTCAGGCATGGGATGATATGAAAAAATTAGATCACGATTATCCTGGCTAAATTAATTGCGATAGACGACATTATCATGATTATTTATTATTTTATTATTAAACTATTAAAATGGCACTAAAACATTCTGGAATCACTTAATCTTACATATAGTTAAGAAACAATTAGTTTTATTATCATGACATATGTACTGTATATTTGTAGTGGGATTCTTTTTCTTTTGAAACCAGTATTTCAACAAATTTGATTTATCTTTTTTATGTGGGGGACACAATGGGAAAGCTGAGCCTTCAGCCATGGTGGTGATTGACTGGAAAGATGCAGGCTAATCAATAAATGACTAAATCAATACAATTGGACTGTGAGCTAGACAGCTTCTTTCAAGTCACGTGAGGATATTCATGATTATCACGATAATGGACATTCACCACGATATGATTATCGTCAGCATTTTAACACGATAAATTATAATATCATATATCGTCCCATCCCTAGCTACAGAACATTACATAATTGGCTCTGTTCAAACGTGCACGGACCTTTAGGTCACCTAGGGAACGGTGACAGTCTTTAGCTAGACGCAATGGGGAGGTTGGGGCTGCCTTGGCGGGCAGCTGCACCCCTGTGGCTGCTGTCTTCACGCCGTCCTTCCTGGGCAGAGCTGCGGCCGGAGGTAGAGGGGTGTGGGACAACAGGCATGCCTCTGAGGGTGGCCCTGCGGAAGCCCAAGATAAGTAACAGTTACTGCGTGTGTCCTTTGAGGTATCTTATAATAATATAATATCTTATAGCTTCCCCTTGAGTTTTATAATATGTAAAAGTATGCATGTATTTATATCTCCTTATTCCTTCAAAATATTCATATTCTGCAATCGTTTGTAATAATAAAAAACTTTTTTCTGTCCTCTGCTTGCTGACCAACTCCTACAGCAGCTAATTTACCCACTGGGAACAATACAGTTGGAGCTAATCTAAATCTGATTCAGTACACTTAAAGTGCTTATGCAGCAGCTCCTTACCTGTGTCTGTGGATGTCTGAGAGCCTTCCTTACTGGCCCCTGAGCCTACAAAGTCACCTTGAGGAGAGGAAGAACAGGGAGAGGTTAGAGGAATGGAAAAAGTAACCTCATGCCATTGCAGTGTAAAGGCCGTTAAGGGTGATTTATGCTTCTGCATCGATCTGTGCCTACGGCATCGGCTACGGCGCAGCTTGAGCATATTTTACTTCTGCGCTGGTCTGTCGGCCTTGCGGACCTGTGTGACAGACCTGTGAGACAGACCAGCGCGACAGACCAGCGCGTCCCCAATATGCGGAAGTGCCATGTCTTGTTTATGCACCCGAATATTAGAACACAAATAGTGTGTAAACGTTTTGAAATAAGCATATATAAATATTTCGTTCCAGCGAAATCTCTTAGTTACACCAACATACTGTATATCATAGGAAACAATATGTGCCGACACAAAATAGTATTATAAAAGACCACTTTTCACTGCCTGAACAACAAGAAAACCCATAGGGAAACTCCCGTACTGGCTCCCGATAGAACACTAATAGAGTGTAAAACGTTTTTTTAATTAGCATATACAAATATATTTTTTTTATCATGGGAAACAATCTGCCGACACAAAATAGCATTTATAAAAGACAGATATTCGCTGCCCGTTCAACAAGGAAAGGTCTCGGTTAATAATGCTGAAGCAAAAACGTTTCTTTCCAGCTAATCTAATAATTATACCATGATTTTCCAAAGAAGACAGTCTGTGAACGTAGGCTGTTATAAACATTCCTAATTCCAAAGCACTACTCTGACATTTAAGGGCTTGCATCCACAAGACTACTGCGTCGAAACGACGAATAGATACTTAAATTTTTAGAGAGGTGCACAGCCGCCTATGCCATACCCAATACGTGCAAGTTACCGTTACGCCCTATCCGCGTGTTCTGGCGTAGCTCTGACGCAGAAGCATAAATGGGCCTTTAGGGCTTGTCAGTGGCCCACCTGTGTCAGTAGAGGAGCTGAGGCCCGGCTCACTGTGGGACCTGGTAAGTCCCAGGAGCCCGTCGCTCTCCCTCCTCACGCTGCCCCCGTCTTTCTCTCTCCTTCCAGCCCTGCGGCGGAGGTACAGAGGCAGATGCGGGAAGAGCAGCCCCCCCGCGGCCTGGCCTCCCGGCTCAGTGGTGGCGGACGGAGTAGAGGTGGGGGGCGGGGAGAAAGCGGAAGGGCAGATGCGGACCTCAGGGACAGAGCAGCGCTGTTGAGAGGTGGCGCCTCCTATCCCTTCCAGCTGGGAGCAGCTACTTGCTAGCGTGACCTGCCGCCGTAACACCGGAGACCTGAGCAGGGAAAGGCAGGAGGAGAGTGTGTGTGTGCAATAGGGAGAGAAAGAGATGCAACGTCTCTGTGTGCGTGTATGTGTGTGTGTGTGTGTGTCTGCACCTATATGTGACCGTAGCAGTACTGGGTGAGGAGCAGGAGTTGGACCTCTCTCCTCTGAAGAAGCGCCTGGCTCTCGGCCCTCCAGCGAGAGGGCTCTCCGGGGTCTGGGACGGCGGCCCGCGGACGTTCACGTATTCCCCGGCCTCTCCCCCGTCTCCGGCAGTGCTGCGACCCCTCTCCCCCTGGTTCCTCACACCGACCTCCATCAGGCAAGAGTCCTCGGAGGGAGAGGAGTCGTCAGGGATGTCCACAATCTCTGACATCAGCAAGGACCCACTGTCCATAGACACTGACAGGGAGAGAGCGTCAAACGTGCACAAGGCGTGTTTAAACATCTTGCTACACCTTTAATATATGAAACGGCACAGTTCACCGGTTCAAATGTACTTCATATCAACCAGAGGGAAACAAACAAAAGAAGAAGACCTTCTCCGCTGAATGCAGTAGAGGTGGCTCTCTCTCCTGACAGCTCATTGCCGTGGGTGTCGAACACCGTTGCCTAGGTAACGAGAGGCCAGTCTTAGCATGGTTCAGAGAACACACCCAGTAAAGACATCCCTTCACACACACAACACGCGCACACACACACACACACACGCACACACCTGGCTGATGGCTCTCTGCCCCATCACAGCTTCATAAGGCGGAGGACAGTCTGTGGGGTAGAGCGGGACTGGACTCTCCATGGAGCCGTTGTAGGTGATGCTACACAATAGCATACACAGCCATATTAGTGCCTTGTGAATGAATCTAACCAATCAGTTGTGTGTATGCATGTGTGTGTGTGCGTGCACGTGTGTCGCACCTCTGGGCGTCTGTCTCCGAGCTGCAGGTGTATTCTGGGGGGTAGTAGGGTGGAGGAGGGATGGGCGGAACAAACTCCTCAAAGTCCATGATGTTGGTCAGGAAGGCATCCTGAGGAGTGGTGCATTCTGGGTTGACTGAGCGTGAGCGGTGAGGGGCCAGCTGGCGAGAGGTGTTGTCAGTTAGATGACCACGACAATAGGCATGCATTATGGGATACTGCTCCCACCAAAATAGACTTTAAATACTGCACTACTGTATGTACTGGAGTACTGGTGCCTCAATCCAATTGATCTGAGAAGCCAGTACTCAGCAGGTTCAATCTTTTTTTAAAGAATGACCACATTTCCAATGTTCTGTGTTTGAACTATATATTTGTGTGCTGTTATGCTATGCTATTAGGGTCACCTAACAATATTACAGCCATAATATTATTTCATAGTATTTTAATATATAAAAGTAATGTCTAAACTGTACTACTATTACTAACAAATACAGCTAAAATATGCTATTTCTAATAATTTTCTAATGTTATTTAACTTCTGAATATCATCTTGTGGCCCTGTGTCCCGCAAACTGAACCACAGCCCTATGGGATGTGTGTGTGGTGTGTGTGTGTGTGTGTGTGTGTGTGTGTGTGTATATATATGCGCGCGCGCGTGCGCAGTCACCAGCTGCACGAGGTCCAGCGAGAAGATGTGAATGCTGCAGGTTACAGTGGACAGGGTGCAGATGATGGTTGAGAGGATGCTCAGACCACATGCGCTAAACAGCAGGTCCTACACATGAACACAATGGTGCACGCGTGAAGCTCAAATAGATTTACCAGCAGATCAGTGAATGAAAGGCCAACACAACCATATGAAGGCAGTATTGTTGCAAAACATCTGCGCAACTGTGACTTGTAGTTGTAGAACAGTCAGACAGTACATGTGACGTCACACAGATAACTGCTTTAGGAGTTGCAAACTATTTGCACCATTTGTGACTGCGTTATATGTAGCAAAAATGAATGTGAGCGTACAAGTTTCTGCATTTGTGACTTGTAGATTTAGATTTGTGCACCTGCAATGAAGAATTTGAAACGGTATAACTGTTGTTCTTGTACTAAAGCAGTTATCGCTGTTACTTCAAATGTACTGATACACACGTGTGACTACTTTTTAACATCACTGTTACGGATGCTCAGGTGTTTTGCACCAATAATACCTTCATACATCCACCCACACACACACACCTTGAGCTGGTGCTTGACGGAGTGGCAGTCGGCGCTCAGGTAGAGCACCAGGGTCTCCTCCTCCGTGATGGAGCAGGAGTGGGTGGGGGCACAGCACACACAGAGGCCAGTCTCCACCTTCACACACACACACACAGAGGACCAGTGTAAATGCAGTTCCGGATCGGTGCCCCCCCCTCCTGCACCCGGTGACACCGTTGGAGGAGGGGGGGGCAGCTAGGGCTGTTGTTGTGCGGCCGTACCTGACAGGTGAGCATGGACTTCACCATCTGGGCGTTCTGGCAGGAGAGCATGGAGCCGGCCAGGCTTAGGATCACACACACCGCAGACAGCAGCATGAACAGCGACACCTGCGGTGTGGACCAAGGCACAGAGGCGAGGCGTGGATCGGTCAGTGTGTGCCTGCAACCGTCGCCTTCCAACAACCTTAATCTGAAGCTCGATCCACTTGGTTTCAGCAGCTACACTTGCACATACAATACACAATGACTTGCATCGTGATCACGACTTACCACAAGAGTCAGGGGTCTTTTCCAGGAGATAATCCCAACTATCCCTGATGCCACCACCTGGAAACACACACACACACACACACACACACACACACACATCAAGAAACACATCATAGGTCACAGCGATAACCTGATGCTCGGAGGAGGGGATTTCAACTTACAAAGAAGCCGGCCCAGAAGGGGCAGGACTGGCGCACGCGAGCCGAGGAAGTAAATGCCATGCTGGTGAAGGAGAAGGCGAGCACCATAGCTCCCAGCCCCATGTGGCACAGGCCCAGGTATAGCAGCAATCGCGCGCCACTCTGCCCGCGGCCCGACATGCCCCGTCGGCTGTCCGACCAACCCCGGGACCCCGAGGCTGATGCCACGCTGCTGGAGTCTGACGGCGAAGGCATGTTACAGTCTGTGTCCGTGAAGCGAAGGCCTTCAGGCGAGCTTGCACTTAAGCAACTTAGCCGGGAGTTTAGTTAGGTAGAGGACAGCAGTGGGGACAATGCATGTATATTGGCTTGGACAATCAACCTCTCACAATTCACCACAAAGCTCTTCGCTGGCAAGTCACATAGCTTCTTTGCAAACCCCATGGTGTACGCTTTTGTCCAGTCAGTGCACCCAAAACCGTGGTCAGCAGAAAGTTGAGAATTGGGCAGCCACTACTCATTTATATCGTATTTGATGTTTGTCGTTTCTCCCATGAAGTCTAATGGCAGCTTCACAAATCAGTCTGTATACAACCATGTCAGCCCAGTCTGAATCTAAAACATAGGGGGAAATATGTCCAGTTACTGCAATCCGTATACTTTGTTATGCTAATCTTGATCCCACTTCTCCCAGCCCTCTGTCTTCTTACTTCCACCTCTCCCTACCTTAGCCCTTGCCATTGCGGTAACTGGAGTACAAAACAGGCCGCAAACCTTTGGGCCATCCCACAAAAACAAGCGGATGCCTCGTTGCTTCGCCCATTAATCGTCTTTTTTCGTCAGAAACCATATGGGTAGATCGGTTGTCGTACTGCCGATGACAGCAAAGTCCTCCAGATTGTGTTCCTTCCGTCCTTGTGTTACGTCCACATTTTGCCAAGGTAAAATATAATGAAGATATCAAGGCATTATGATCAAATTTCACCGTTCAGGAAACGCGAGGAAATGGTCACGTAATGCACGACTGTTGTTAAAAATAATTCCAGGAATTTTGAAATAGCACGACGCTAACGGTCTTAACAACTACCTCCTCAAATATTTCTGTTTTAATCCTTACCACGGGAGTTTTGCGGTGGTCCACACGTACCGAGACACCCCCCGCCTCTCTTCCTCCTGCAGTCACGCGGGCATCTCGGTCTGCTCGTGTGTGCAGCCTATGTATGGGATATCTACCTCACTGCTTCCAATAGTAGGTCTACCTCCATATTAGCATAACATTGGCCACATAATTTGACACGCAGCTATTTACACAATCATCCCGATTTATCGAATTTTCCCATCCATATATAAGTATATTGCATTTCGAGTCAAGAGGATTCTTTTATATTTGCAAACTGACACCTACCCAACGTGATGACAAGGCACGCAAAACGTGCAGCCAGTACGGAGATGCGGCAGATTGCGCGTATTGTCAGGGTGCTGATGCTGAAAGGGAGGGGCGGTTGCTTAGCAACTGCCTCCGTGATAGCAATAGCCACGGTGACAGCTGCCTCTTACAAACAAAAAATAAAGCTTCGGTCAAACAAGTTATTTTAATTATTCTTGCGCCATTGTTGTAGGCTACAATATGCCAATATGGGCCACTTTAAGAGGGAACATAAGAACACTGTTATTAAATTCTGCAATGAAAATAATAGCATGTCCTATTTGATTGGTCAATTTGTTCACTGTGTTCACCCTCCCGTGTAACAATTCAAAATGCAGTGACACACAGTGAGTGGTTTTACTTTCTTACTTAACGAGATACAGCCTGAACCCCATGCCAATAGAAAAATGCAAATCGGAGTCAAGAAACACCTCTAATTATTTGCACTTAAACTGTTTGGAGTCAAGTCTGGACATTTTAAAAGGGAAAATGACAGAACACAGGATAATTGTCAGACTCTCTCTTCCTCTTTATTCCTCCATTAGTCTCTTCACACCATTTATCTTCTCATATTGCACTTATCTGTTCCTTTCTTCCACATTCCCATCCACACAATACAACTTGCCTACCAGTGTCTATACACTATATTGTAGTGTCAGCCTGCAGTAAAAATAACTATATAATACACATTTTAACGGGGATAACATATACTTGCATTTTCCCAGATATCAGGAGAATGTGTTATAATTTGGGACATTCTAATTGGTTACGTCATACATTGTAGTTGATATTGATGGGGATTGAGATGAAGCAAGTTTATCATGCAATAAATTGTTAAGAACAAACTTGATGTAAATGTAATAAAAAATGGGGGGAAACATTTATCCATTACTGACTTTATCTTGGAGAAATGGATCTAAATGTAAGACTAGAGTGGAATAACAAATAAAGTGCTCGATCCTGTCTCTCATGGCACTATTTGCACAAGATACATTTGACACATAATGTTAGACCTGTTAAATGTCATTGAGAGCTTAGAGCTTCTTGACATGAGATTCATGTGTTAAACAACTTGTGGAAACCAAATTCTTACAATCCTAATAATTCTTTTTTTTTTTTTTTTACAAACATCAAATGTAGAGTTCTCTTGCATGGATCCTGCAACACACTGCTCTCTGCCACTCAGAGTGTTGATACAATTCAGTAAAAATCTGTGCAAGATTAACTCTTATAAAACCTTTCAGGGAATGATGCATTGTGGAATGCTGTGTCAAATGTCTGGCAGTTTTGCTGAACATCACATAGTTACCTCACTAATCATAGTATCACTAATACAATGATTACTAATAGGACATTTAATGAAAATTCATTTTCCAAACCTGGCTGACAGCCAGTGAATATACTGCTGCAAAATGTGATTATACTTTAGTCCACAAGATGGAGACAGAGGACCTACACATTTCTCCTTTTCTCATTCGATAAGCCGATCTGTTCCTTACACTGGATTTATGTCTGCTAGTGTTGCTAAATAAGGAGACATTTAGAAGATTTCTTCTCTGTGGTGCTGGTAACTGTCACCTCTCGACCTGCAGGGCCCTGCAAAACAAATTAACTGGATCAAAGCAAAAACTAAACATTTGTACATGAAATTAAAACATAAAACTAAGAAAGTAAATCCTTCAAACTGGTATTAACTTTATTAACTTACTGATTTCTTGCTGGACTTCTGCAGTATGTCTTTTGCCAAAGCCATAAAAGACTGACACAGATAGAACAACAGACAAGCAGGCAGTCAAAAGACTACTACTCACATAAGACCCTAGGAAAACATTAGCTTCTAAAGGAGACAAACCCAGGTAATCCACTTATTATGCTCTCTCACCTCCTCAACGTTGATGCTGGACTTTGCACTTGTCTCAAAGAACTTGATCCCATGATCCTTTGCCAACTGTGAAGAACAGAGCCCTGACCATGTTATAGTATATCAGGATATACATTATGATGTAATTTCCTGAACTGAATTAACCATTACCATATACTGTAAATCTTTAAAAGGTAAATGTCAAAGTATCCTAAACTTCATAATAACATCCTAATTGCTCACAGAGTGAAACAATGTTGGTTCAGAAACTCTTATAGTCTCACAACCACTTTATCCGTCAAACCACATGATAGGCTTGTGTAAAGCGTGGTTGTTTGTTTCCCACCAAAAAGTGTTGGATTCCTGACATGCCTGGCCTACTTTTAAGCACCATTGAGAAATATGTCTATCACTTGCCTTCTCCTTAAAACTCTATATTGTACCATGAGCTGCTTTGGAAAAAGTTTTATAATCAAGCAGATTCTAATATATAATATAATCTCACCTTCTCTCCTGTCTCCTTGGAAACTTTTCTCTTAGCTTCAATGTCACACTTGTTACCTAGCAACATCTGATTGACGCCGGCTGATGCATTCTGGGTGAAAAGGGATGCATTCTGATTAGATCCAGTTCAATTATACATTCATCTGATAGCCTATTCAAAGACAGGGTATAGATCATAAGAAAATGGAGTACATAGATACACTAAGTATGGACTGAAAAACAGAATGAGTTATGCTTCAAAGCAAACAGCACATATTACAGGGGATTAATTACTAATTGGACATATCCAAACAAACTACTATTTCAGATACACATTCCAGGTGTATGGTCAGTTGTGTTGTCTGAAGGGCTGTGAAATTAATTGACTAAATGGTGTAATTTAGTCCAACTTCCTCCATCAAAAAAAAAAATCAAGCCTGTCCAATTATAACACTTGTCTTTTTGACTAACTGGCATATTTTCATTGCAAGAATATGCATGGTCTATGTCAAATGAAGGAATAAACTATCCATCCATCCATCTTCATCCGCTTATCCGGAGTCGGGTCGCGGGGGCAGCAGCTTCAGCAAGGGACCCCAAA
>JAODTR010014245.1:0-20595 GCA_025399935.1 Amblyopsis rosae
GGCTATTCAACTCCGGTCCTGGAGGGCTGCACCCTGCATGTTTTAGATCTCTCCCTGCTCCAACACGCCTGATTCAATGTTGTTCAATCAGGTGTGTTGGAGCAGGGAACGGAGTTGAATAACCCTGGTCTATGGGTTTAACTCACAGCCTTGGTGTTGGCGATGGTTGCCGGGTGCTCAAACTCTGCTGTCTTCTTCCACGTGATGTGATTCAGGACACGCACCTGACCGTGGTTTAGCCATGTGGACAGAAGCAGGCGCACATTCATGAGAGTGTCAACACACAACCATTCTAACAAAGTCTCCTATATAGAGAGAATATCAGGAGAATATACAATAATATGTATATGAAGAGAGAATATCAGATTATACAATAATATGTATATATAGAGAGAATATACAATAATATGTATATATAGAGTGAATATCAGGAGAATATACAATAATATGTCTATATATATAGAGAGAATATGAGGAGATTATACAATAATATGTATATATAGAGAGAATATACAATAATATGTATATATAGAGAGAATATCAGGAGATTATACAATAATATGTATATATATATAAAGGATCAAGGTAGATTTTTACAAACACACAAAGTAGCATGTATACTGTACACACACTCACACACACACGGACCTGTAGGCCAGTATGTACAACTGACGAGAGAAGCAGAGCACCGATGAAGACCACCACTGCACCAGGGATGATGTTCATCACAGCAAAACAAAACATTTGGCCTGACTTACCTTCTCATCGTAGCTGCCGATGACCAGAAACTGGCTGTTGGGGCTCCAGGCCACCGACTTGACCCCCAGAGACCACTCGTACGCGCTGTAGGTGGACAACAGACGGCCGTCCAAGGAGTACAGAAGCACCTTGTACTGTAGGGAGAACACACCGCAGAAATACTGCTTTGGTACGCTAGGCTTGGACGGGGGATCGTAATGTTTAACATGCTGTACTATGGCGGTATGAAGAATATGTTGAGCATTGAGCTGGACTCCCCCTTGTGGTCAAAAACAGTATTACAAAAACATTGCATTCCTCTACAACTATTTGCACATTGCATAAACAAGGAATTTCTAGATAGCTTCATAAAAAAAAGTATCTTCAAATTAAAAGATATATATCTGGGCTATATATAATGGGCTTTAACCAGTTTTGTTTGTTAAGCATCCTTGGGTTTGTGAAAGGCGCTATATAAATCTAAGTTATTATTATTTATTATAATCAGCGATGCTGGAGAAATAATTAAAATATCATTCAATGGCATAGGTGCTCCCTCAGAGAGAACAAGGGTATTATCGGCTTACAATCGCTGACTCCACCTTTAAAAAGGACCCATCCCGGCCTTACCTCCAGGCAGCTGTCCCACACAGCCAGCACACAGCCGTTGGGGGACCACTCCAGCCCTGCCAGGTCCTGGGTCTCCGTTTCAAAATGCTGCATAAGACACCCATAATCACTACATCTGTACAGCTCACCATAACCCGTAATAACTACATCTGTACAGCTCACCATAACCCGTAATAACTACATCTGTACAGCTCACCATAACCTGTAATAACTACATCTGTACAGCCTTCTGGTTATGGAGACGCACGTGACATTCCACTCACCCTGAGTAGGTGCCAGTCGTCGCATACAAACACACTGATGAAGTCTTTGCAGTCGCGGCGCTCAGCCAACGCCATGTAGCTGCCGTCCCTGCTGAAGTCCATACCTGCGGTGCGGGAGGAGACAGGAGGCTTAGAACCAAGCTATAACTAGCCTCTCCAGACCCTCGTGATGTCAGAGCCAAGCTGTAACTAGCCTCACCAGACCCTCCTGATGTCAGAACCAAGCTGCAACTAGCCTCTCCAGACCCTCGTGATGTCAGAACCAAGCTGTAACTAGCCTCACCAGACCCTACTGATGTCAGAACCAAGCCTCACCAGACCCTCCTGATGTCAGAACCAAGCTGTAACTAGCCTCACCAGACCCTCCTGATGTCAGAACCAAGCTGGAACTAGCCTACTAGCTACCCTTGTGCCAATGGAAATGGTATTGAGGGGTTCCAGAAAGAAGTCTGGAACACCTCAATGCAGAAGCATTTATCACCACCTGTGCAGCTGTGACGTCAACACGTAACTCATTATAAACGTAAACATGGCTCTTATAGCCCATTTAGAAAACAATCAGCGAAGAGGACAGTAGGCTCAATGCACTGATAGGACTGTATAAAAAGCAGAGATGCTTGAGGTTAAAATTGTCCCCCCTCAATAGGCTACATCGTTAAAGTTTCGCTTTCCACTGGCACTCGGGCTGATTTTAAACATAGGGTGACATAGATAGTCCAATTGTATGTAAGGACAGCTGACTGAAATGTATTAGCACCACCTTTATAACAAACTTTGAATTGAGGAATACCAGAATGATTCTTGCAGTGAAATTAAATTGGAGCTTGCAAGATTAGAATGGTCTCACAACGCTAAAATATTCCAAGATTTATTCTACCATTTTAAATTGTAAATTAAGTGGCAAATGTGCACGTTAAAAATAATTGTAAATAAAGAGAATGAACAAACATTAACAAAGCAGTTTGTGTTCATTACAAATAATAACAAACAACTATTTTTGTCTAGCATTACATATTTTTTAATGTTGAACAAGAACAAAAAAATGCAACATAAATGTCATCATCAATAGTTCTTATACTCCGTATAAGTCACTTTGGAGCAGAAGCATCCCGCTAAATTACCCATTTCAACCGAACCCCTAAAATGATCCGTCACCGTAACTTGGTAAAGCAAGTGATGCGATTAGCCAAACACTGTGGCTGCATTATCAACCTACAGGCACATTCTTCATATGCCGGCCGGGAGAAGGATGTGTGTTAGCTCACACACAAGACCGGACCGGGGGCATGTGGAAACAGTGGAGAGCCAGGGACAATCACTTTTCCCAGCCGCTGACAGGCCAGTTATGGAGGGCATGTCCCATTTACTGAAGACGGGTACAGCTGTCAGCGGAGACGGCCCATCGCTTGGCCCCAGACCCAGGCTCACGCCATAAGGTCAGTGCCCTGCACGGCTTGTGATTCACGGGGCATGCCTTAGTTGCACCCGGGCCCCAGGTATGTACACCTTCTAGGCAAGTCTCGCCACTGGCAGCCATCTTTGAAACGCCCGGGCAGTTATTCATGAAGACAGTATAGGCAGGTGTCTAATGTTAATGCTAGGGGTGCACGATATTGATCAAATGTGATATTGCGATATTGATATTAATTTAGATATTTTTAACCATAAAGTAAAAACACAAAGGTTATGGGAAAATGCATCAAAATATATTCATAACTTATCAAAACATAAAATATTCAACTGACAGTCATGTTGAACTGGTACAACAACAATAATTCCAAGCTCAGGACTCACGAGGCATTCTTTTTGGCCACTGGTGTTTCCGCTTTGATCTCTATTATCTAATTAGCTTCCTCTTCCACACATCTTACTTCTGTCTGAATCAAACACAACTAAGCCACACTGCCAATGGATGCATCTCTCCACTAAATAAACTGAATATTGCACTTCCTGCAACATTTTCGGTATGACATTGCGCAACGTGATATTGCGACAACGACGTGATATTGCGACGACATCAAGTCCGTATATTGTGCATTCCTAGTTAATGCCACCACACGATTGGTTAAATAGATTAATGCCTGGAATTTATAAAGCAGACGATTGGCTCTTTTGGATAATGGTATGCTTTGGATATATTCCTCCAACTGCCATATTTGCGTTTCTGAATTCTCCCATAGAGCTCCATTCAAAAATGTCTAACTGCCATGTCTCCACTATATAGTGTCTCTGCTCTTATGCAATGATAAGACACATGATCCATCCATCCCTCCATCCACCCATCCACATCTGGGAAAAATGATGTGATCACTGCAGCAATTTTATTGATTTTTACAATTACATGTATGTTTTTATTTATATGTATAGACTTTTTCTATTTGTTATATTTTTTTACATTTACGGTATATTTGCATATATGTGCGGTGGTCTCTTAATTTTGTCTGCGGATGTGTATGTTTTTATATTTTAATTAGCTATTTCCATTTCAGTTTATTACAATTACAGTACATTTATACAACTAGATATTTTTTTTTAAACATGTAGTGACTTAATTTCCTGCGGCTGGACGGACAGACGGAGATACACACCTTTGGAAACCATTAAGAAATCACTGCAGCAATTTCTTTGTTCATATTATTTATACATATTCATAAATATTTTATATAGTTTAGGCGTAGGGGGCTTTTATTGTCACATACACATACATGTTGTGAAATTCATCCTCTGCATTTAACCCATCCCTCAAAAGGAGCAGTGTGCAGCGCCCGGGGACCATCTCCAGATAGGAGCCAGTGTCACTGGTCACATGACACTGGCTGGAGAGTGAACCTAACATGGTTTGATGTTTAGTATGTATTTTATATTTGTTATATTTTTTACAATTACAGTAAATTGATGCAAACATATTTTAAAAAGGTTTGCAGCGGTCTCCTAATTGTTTCCAAGGCTTGATGGATGGATATACACACACACACACACACACACTTACCCTTCCGGCATGCCTTGGGATACTTGATGTAAGACACAGCTTTGGTGCACAGTGACCAGACCGTCACTCTCAGCTGTCGGGTGGGGCGGGGGTTGAGGAGGGGGGGGGGGGGGGGGAGAAAGGGGGGCAGGGGGAAAATAAGTAACTCATCTCCAGTGAAAGTATGACAAGCAAGCAGGGGTGCAGAAATACATCAAAGCGCCCCAAGCTGGGAGACGCATCTTTGATCTGGGATCAGCTTCTGAGCTCCTCAATCATGTGACACACTGATACGGCCTTGGAGCAGACAAGTGGAACACAGCGCTCTCTCCAGGCCAATGAGCCTCTTGTGTCCCGCGTTAAGAGGAGCTCGACTGAGGCCGTCGTACGATGAGTGCAGAGCATGGAGCCTGGGTGTCAACAGTGGCCCTGGGTGTCAACAATGAGCTCAGCTAAGCTGCTAGCCGAATGACACTTCTGACCCCCAAACTTCCACCGGACGCATCTCTATCGCGTCCCGGTTCCGTTACAAAGCACTAGTCAATGTAAAGCAAACCACAAAAGCGTCTTAGTGGCTATCCACTCATCTCCGCTATAAATAGGCGCCAGTTCTATTTCAGACGGAAGCCACTTCTGGGACACTATTGCTTGTTTCTATTATTTCTGATTGTACAGCATGTTTGCCTTTGAGTGAGAGCTATATAAATACATGGTACTTACTGAAAGCAGTCAAATGCCAATCAGATACAATTCCTCATTTCAGTTTGTTGTGATGGAAATCAGCGGAACAAGACGTCGCTCTGCATCCGTGGAGTTGGATGCCATGCAGACGACGGAGCGTCACGCAGGATGGAACAGAGACATGCCCCGTGGAGTTATGGGGTGACTGTGTCTCCATGCCCACAGCTTGTCCACAGGCTAATGTAGTACTGAAGTGCAACAGCACCGCTAGCCTCGTGAGACTATTCTGATCTCTCAAGCTCCAATTTAATTTACGCCACAACTTTCAGTCTGAAAGCTAGTCTCCCCCCCACAACCCTCCTACATTCGGATGACGACGTCCGCATGTAATACATTTCCACCAGCGCTCCAGCTGACTTTAAACATTCTGAGGGTGAGATAAATGAAGGGTAGCCCAATTGTATGTAAGGAAGTTTGATTTAAACATATTAGCTCTGCAATTATGACAAATGCTCTTGAATTTAAGGGTTCCAGACCGATGCTGGCGGTGACATGAAATTGGGGGCTAAAACAGTAGCATATGGTCTGAGAGACAAGCTGGTGAGGTTCAACAGACACTGGCATGACATCTGCCCCCGTGATGTTATGAACAGTAGTTGCCCTTTTGAGTGTTTGAGGGGTCATTGCACTTCCAAGGAGAACAAACCCTTGAGAACTGTCATCAACTCTCTGATTAAGGTTTATTCTTTCACTGAGTCACTTGTACGGGGGCTAATAAGAGTGAGACACCAGTGTCAAAAAGCCAGCTAGCCTTGAATTCAGTAGCGACAGTGAGATGTTACAGTAGACACATGTGCCACACTTGTGGCAAATTAGCACCAGGTGCAGTAATCAATCCAATCGCTGCCATGCGAATAATGAGGACGTGCTAACGATTAGCTGCCTAACCACTGAGCGGCAGAACAAATGTGTTTACGGGTGGTTTTCACGCGGAAGAGCCGGGTCAGTGACAACAGTGTGTGGCAGCAGACCAACAACCAACATATTCCCAGCCAAGCTCCAAAATAACGTGCGACATCTTGGCAAGAAACACACTGAAACGCCTTGGCACACTGCCAAAGAGAGTGAGTGAGTGAGTGAGAGAGAAGGGGTGGATAGAATGATGGATTGCTTAGCTACAGAGAAACCCAGCACAACTCACCAGTATCTCGCCCATGTTATTATGCAACATTATCTCTTGTCTGAACATAGTCAGCACAACCGGTGAAAATAACGTATTGGCAGAATTGACTTAAATGTCAGGAACTACAGAGGAGGAAAAACCAGGGTAGTGATCCTCAGAGTGCTGCTGAATGAACATCAGTACCATTATTGCATGGACTATACCATGGACATTATTACAAGTCTTAAGTCAAATAAAAACGTGATTTAGAATTATTTAGGAGAAGATAAATGTCACGCTTCCGCCCAACCATCAGTCAACACCTACTCAAACCTTAAATAAAAAAAAGGTAGCCAATTTTATGACCTGGGCTCAGGCCTATCATGTAAAAAACAAGCTTGTAAAAACGCTTGATTTTAATAATGAAATGTCAGTCGTACTCCCAGTCATAAAACCTTATATTTCGGAATGCTGGGAATCCAGAGGCCCTGTGGAGGCTTTTCATCGCTGGCCGTCCAGACAGATGGACAGACATCTGAACCAGCCTGCTGTCTGGTCTTGGCTGTCACCCATCTAGGCTGAAGTGACCGCGCTTCCGTCGGGCCCGGCACCTCCAGCTGTGCGGGCCCTGTAATTACACCTTTCTGGACATCCCCCGCCCCCGCATTCGGTCCAAGGCGCCAAGGCAACCACCGTCAACACGGCTCAACAACAACAACAACATCCTCACACGAAAACCCCCGGGCACTCGGGTGCCTTGGTTGGAGCCTCCCTGGAACCCAGCCAGAGGCCTCGGCGTAACCCTAAACGAGTGGGTCCTCAACCAGGGGCCTGCGTGTGTTATACTTCTCCCTGCTCCAACTCTCCTGACTCAAACGAATAGGTCGTTATCAGGCTTCTGCAGAGACTGATTGAGACGACACATTCATTTGAATCAGGTGTGTTGGAACATGGAGATCTCTAGCCTGGCTCCGCCCGACTATTGCCTTCAGGGAAACGGTTTCTGAAAACCCTGTTCGCATGAGCGTTTTCACAGCCACCCTGCTGGCTGTCCAATCAGGATAAGCAAGTGCGATGAAGTAACGTTGAAGAAAAGCGCGTTTCAAAATGGTGGTCGAGGCGGCGATTAAAACAGTTGTAGCAACGCCGATTGGTTCATCAACGCTGTCCAATAGTTTCTAAATGAACCAGTAGCAGGTAACGACTGAACACTTCCCACTGGAGCGTGGCCAGCCTATATTCACCAAGTGAACTATATTTATACAGGAACTAACCGCCTTCCGGAGACCAGGGGTCAAGCTGGTGTTTGAATAGGCACTCGCCACTGCACGCTCTGCACGGAAGGCAAGCATGGAGCCAACACATACAGGCCTGTTAAAGGTGGAGTCAGTGAGCGTAAGCAAACACACTTCAGCTAATACTGTATCTCCTCATGCCCGCTCGCTGTCCGTACTGTGTACCTGCTGAAAAAAAAAAATAGAGGTGTTTTAAATCGAATTAATCTTTCTCCAAGGTTTCACCATTAAAATAAAAGGAGCCCTAGCAGAACACCTGAGAAGATTTACCCGTGTTTCTGTACAAACAACGGTTAACATCCACCGTCTTCTCTAGGGTCTCACGTAGAGCACTCAGACAACCAGGGGGGACTTTAGACTTTCCCCCCGTGGGAGTATCTGCGTGCAGCAACGACACAGAAGACGCGCAGCACTGGTCACTGACGGGAGAAGCCATCAGTCAGCCCTTCTCGCTGAGCTCCCCAGGCGACAGGAGCGAGAGATCGGGCGAGTGTGCGCGAGGCCGGTCTGTCAGCGGAGGATTAGGGTGCGGGGCATTCCGCACGCGGGAAGCCGTCCCCAACCGATATAGCCCATTCCTGCCGTCACAGCCTCTGTGACTCCCAGCCCTGCGAGGCCGCCGGATTCGCATCATTCACGCGGGAATCTCTCATCTCTCGTCAGTGACCAGTGATTCGTTTGGAGAACACTACAAGCGGTGCAGACACATACACCCTATGGAGGAACTACTGGCAGCTACCAGTGAGGGGAAAACATTATTTGATCCCCTGCTGATTTTGTATACAGGGTGGTTGAGTGGTCTGGGTGTTGGGCTCCCAGCCGGAAGATTGTGGGTTCAAACCCCGGTGTTGACCTACCTGTAAGCATCCTTGAGCAAGATGTCTAACCACCTACCATCCAACTGCTCCCGGTGGTTGGTCGCACCTTGCATGGCAGCAATCACCATCGGTGTATGAATGGGTGAATGTGAGGCAAAATACTGTACTATATAAAAGCTTTACATTGATTTGCATCTTAAGGAGTGAAAAAAGCTTTCCACCACGTCGCACAAGCAACTAGTGCTGACCCTGCATTCACACCTCCAAGCCCTCTATAGTGTTCAAACCGATGCCAGGTGTTTTGTCTTCATGCCAGGGACAACCAGAACTGGCGTGAGGTCTACAGTCGGAAAAAAAAAATCTAACCATTTTGGAGGTCAAGGTTTGTAAAAATACGCGAACAGGCACTAGTTAGCAGGGAGGGATTTTAAGATAGCTATCAGCTAGAAGATTCAGTGAACATCTGCCTCTTGGCGAGCTGAACACGTCGGCGGTGTGAATGCAGGGTAATACATAAGCCCCTTTTCATTGGCTGTTAGCATTGTCACTCAGGTCTGTACACGTAATTCCAGCACAATGCTAGCGCAGTGGTTTATTTACTAATTGCAGCCTATCCGATTATCTTAAGCAGCAAGCTAGCTCATTTAACAGATTTTCAAGACCTGCAAACAGCCAGACTCGTGTCATTGAGTTTCCTAACCAACCCTGGGTACAAGTTCACAGTTCAACTTGGTCATTGTGTTCATGTAGTTTGTCATCGTGCATGTCAATCATAATACCTCTTCTGTTAAGTAGGCGGATCTTTATGCAGTTAGCCAGTACTGCGTCTCAGACTTTATGCCAAGTAAAGGCTAGCTCTGCGAGACTAGCAGGTCTCCAGCCAGGCATGCCACTGTAGCACTGGTCTGACCCAGACAATGTAGAAAACCATTAGAGAGGCATAAAGCACACTGTCCTGGGCAGGAGTTTTTCCACTCATTTTATGGCCACTCGCCTGGTAAAGGTGGATTAGCATGGACGTGTGTTAACATAGTGCGAGGTTCTGGTATAAACAACTGGAGATCCAAATGTGGAGGACTCGGGTGACGTTTCACAATGTGTGCAAGCAATATTTCTGCTATCTGCCACATGGCTCCATCCCAAACCTGGAATGCAATTGTTCCCCGTTATCATATGTCCCGCTGCGAGGCCAGAGTGCCGAGTGCTAAGAGCTAACAGCTAGGGAACATTTCTGGCAAGCCTAAAAACACGCACGGCTACGATTTACACACCTGGCAGCTGTCCAACCGTCACTTTCTTACGATTGTCATGCTAGGCTAATTCCTGGTCGTCTAGATAGGAAGCTGGTGGAGAACAATCAGGCCTACCTCTGCTATAGCATGGTCTTGAACAAATGACTGTTTTAGGGAGGTATCAAAGTGTCTTCCTTTGGTTAGTAACAAAACTATACACCGACACACACACACACTCAGGCAGCTGTCCTTAAACAAGTTAATATAGCAGGCTGTGTGTGAGACTGACATTCAAACCTGATACAGTCTGGCTCAGCCTTAATGGCATCTTGGGCCAGGGTGACGGTTAGGTCAGCGCGTCCCTCAATAGGGGGTGGGCGTCGCCCGTGCCGCCCCCCCCCCCCCCCCCTCTCCAATCAAGAAAAGACTTAATGGAAACTTTCATCTTCCACTGTGTAGTATTTAAGAACTACAGTGTCTCACTGACTGACAGTGAAAAGGTGCCCCTGCTTTATAACAGCTTCAAGGATTACTTCTTTGATCGGGGAGGGGGGTGCGGGTTCTGATTTGACCTCGCAGACGGCCGCCCCTCTGGGGGAAGAAGTAGGCAGACACAAAGCAGACATGCCCCAGACGCTTGCACCCCCCCAGCCCCCCAGCCCCCCCCCCAGCACCTGTCAACCGATTCCTGGAATCAGGTTCATCAGCAAGACTGAGGTGGTGGAACGTGGCATGCCGACCCTGGGTCACAAGCACCACCCCTCCCCTCGTGGCCCGGAGGCCACGACACCCCACCCCGCCACCTCCAGTGTGATCTGACAAAACAGAACTAGACAACAGATTCTGAGAAGCACAGTGGAGCCAAGTTAAGTTCCACAGACATGGATTAAAAGGGTACAGCCTGCTAAGAGAATACACATATTTCTCAAATTCACAAAATATCTCCTCGCGTTTCGCTAGTGTACCGTTCTCTGTGCATGCTGACATAATAATCCTGTACTTCTACACAGCCCTGGCACCGTAAAAAGGAGTATTAACAAAGTGTTGAACACCGCTTACGACAACAATGCAGCTTGGCTTTGCAATGTGTTTCAATGTGTGGGGGCAGAGCTTCTAAGGGGAGTTAGTTTTGATTTGAGCTCAAAGTTAGCATGCGTTGTCCGGAATGACTAACCCTGCTATTAAGCCTAGTCCAAAACTAAAAGACTAATTAAATAATAATCTCCTTTGGGGTAAAATCTTGAATGCTAGAACCAGGCTTAATGTATGTAAAACCACCCCATACAGTTCAGGAGGGGCTTGGTTTCTAGATAACGTCCCATCTCTGTATAAAGTGGTCATTATTATGGAAATGTTTAAAACGTATTCAGATGTCATTTTCCATAACCCCTTTTGATCCATTTTCTCAGATGACCACATTAACGGCTCGGTGACTGAAGTGACTTCGAGCCAACCAGACAGACCCTAGCCTGATATAGCCATCTAGCATTGCCAACAAACACAATATTACATGATATTACACTGCTAGCAAAAGAAAATGCCTGCTCTCCAGCAGAAGGACACATGTACACATCGCCCCCGTGTCCTGGGTACCGGAGGCCTGTGTCTGACAGGACGCTAACGGGCCCAGCTAAGAAACGCCCCTGAATACGTGTAGCAGGTGTGTGTGTGTGTGTGTGTGTGTGTGTGCGTGCTGTGGGGGGTGGAATCAAGGAAGGCTCTGGTGTCTAGTTATTTTCAGGACTCTCCCTTCTGTGCGGGCCAGCAACAGTTGACACCGGACGAGCGCACACACACACAGTGACTTCATGCTTACGTGGAACTCGGTGGTGTTGAGGATGTGACGTCCGTCGGGGCTCCAGCGCGAGCACACCAGGCCGATAGAGCCCTCGTCAATCTTGCAGTGCCAGTCGGGCTGTTCCAGGGACCACACCTGGGGAGAGAGAGAGAGAGAGAGAGAGAGGGGTGACTATAGGCCCCCCTTCAGCACCACCTGCCTTACTGCCCAGTACCCTGCAGCAGACGCCCAGGCAGCATCAGAGACCATGAAGGACTGGCGCTGGTCACCTCTGCACGGGTAAGATGCTCAGTGCTGCCGCGCCATACACAAGGATCAGGTGTGTCAATCAGTATGCTGTTTAGGTCAAATAAAAAAATTATATATATATATATATATATATATATATATAAACACAATGTGATATGGCAGGTATTTATTTGTGTGTGTTTGCTTGTATGTTTTTAACTACATTGCTTCCCCGTCGGGTACAATAAACGTTTACTAAGGGCTCCTTAATTTTTTTTATAAAGAGCGCTGGCCTGGGCCTTTTTCATGTAAAAAAAAAAAAATAATAATAATAATAATTAGCTGAAACGGTTGTTACAGTTGTTTTGGGAAACACCAGGTCTCACTACGCACTTGTGATTGGTCAACTGTCAAAAAAGTGAAAAATAAGCCCAGAGCTGCTGAACAAAGCACCGTGGCCATGGCTCTTTTATAAACACAGTCGGCTCCATAGGGTTATAATATAAAAAAAGAGGCAGACAGATTCCAAAAAACGTCTGAACACGGCCTTACTTACTTACACATCGTTTACATGACGAGAACATATTGTTTACATTTACTTTGAAAATCGTTTAGGGTATATTTACATATCATTTACATATTGTTAAGGTGAACTTTACATACTTATCATTCAGGTGAAGTTTACATTAAAAAACGTTAAAAAAACAGATGTACTACTAATATTTTGTGCGTTCAACTTGTATGGATTGTAAAGTGACAATTAAGAATATTTATAATATTAGTTTGTGGATTTAAAAAGCCAAGCAGATCATATTTGATCAAATCAACTAAAGTGTATTTCTATTCAGAAGCTTTAAATCTTACAATAAATCCTTGAATAAAAAAATAAAAGCTTGAAGCACTCATATCAATGCACTCTCATCATCCAGCTGCCGGAAGTTTGTGTTCAATGCACATTTTCTACCGACATATAGCAGCGATGATGATTTAACCGTGCTGTAGGTAGGCTTTTAGAGCCATGAATCAAGTGTAATTGATTTTAAATATCAGACATCCGTCAGCTATAAGTGCTCTATGAGAATATCTGCTCTAGTCAATCTCAATCAAGATTTTGCCAGGTAGCCAAAGATTCTGGTTAATCAGTTCCTCTTCTCCCTGATTAGACCAGCAAATCTGTCAATCACTGTCTGCCTGTCAATCACATACTTGACAGGAGGGGTGTTTTGATTGACATGTACGACGACCATCTACGTAACTCAATGACAAAGTCTTCCTCACTTCTGGAATGTGTGTCAAGCTGACAGGGATCTATGTATCAGACGTTTAGCACAGAGTTGCTTATGTGACGTAGTGCTGATGGACCGAAGAGGCTGAGGCTAATGTATCAGACGTTCAGCACAGAGTTGCTTATGTGACGTAGAAGAGGCTGAGACTAATGTAACTAACCTGCACCAGTCCCCTCTTGTGCATGGCACACAGGATGAAGAGGGAGTCAGAGGACCACTCCATGTGGGCAATCTGGTCCAGACAGGTGTACAGGTGCAGGATCTGCAAGGTGTGCACATCACGTAACACCAGCCGGTATTGTACACAGGTAGCCTGACAGACAGAGACAGACAATTAAACCAACCAATGGTTAGAACCGTTCACATTAACCACCTGGGATCAATATCACAGTTAGTAGTGTGTAGAAAAAGTCAGCATTTTAATAGCATAAACAATAATAAATAAAATATTAGATGTTTTTATTAAATAAAAATAGAATTACATTGAAATTCTTAATCTCACAATGGCTCCCAAAAGCACTTACCAAGCATTTCCCATCAGGGGATACTCTGCAAAGTTGGTTAGACTGCTTGAAAACGTCTGAGAAATTCATCTCAAAATGTATATAGTTGCCGATCCACTGTGAAAAATTGGAAATGTAACAAAATCTGAAAAACCTCTGCATTTGTCTCTTTTTTTACCCCTGCGGCTTAAGATTTAACATCACCAACCCCCAACCACAGCGGGAAATATCGTATTTTGGCGCTAAATGACAATACATGTTTCCACTAGATGGCGCCCCACACTTAAAAACGGTCCATGGTGAATGTCTTTGACTTTGTCAAGAAAAATAAATAGCTAAATGAATTGCCGTTTCTAATTATTTACACAAATAGAGTAGGCTAATTCAATGTATAGCTAAATAGTTATTAAACATATAAGCAAATTTTAAATTTGAATTATTTCGAATTATTCAATTATTACCGTATTAGTAGCCCAGTATCATCCAGAGTAGACTAGGGTACATGTTTATCCTACGTGTATTATAATTCCACATAGCGACCAACAATGTGGGCAATACCTGCCCTGAAAGAACCATATAGTTCTATGGAAAGAACTGAGCTCTTGCAAAGAAATACCCAGTAGCCAAACGTAGCCTAGTGACCTGCACGGTAGTTTCCAAGTTACCAAGTTGTTTTAACGCATAATAACTACCATGCGCAAAAAGGTTTACATTACAGGTGTGTTGTTGTTTTTGTGTTGATGGGTGTTATAGTATGCTGACAGATTAAACTGGCAACGTTTTGAGATAAGGAATCGTTATTCAGTCATCGAGTTCACTGACGAGTCGACAAAGCTAACGTTAGCCGCAGCTAGCAGATTAGACATTACAGTAGAGTAGACTATCAACAGGTAGAATACACTTGTAAATGTAACAACGTGACTTACATTAACAATGCAGTCTTCATTTATTACCAGATTAGAGAAAGAAATATCAGACTTTCCAAAAGCACGTTTACCCGTAGTACAAAAATTCAGCTGTTGCTTGTTTGTATCACGAAGACAGAAAGCGCTGTCCAATCAGAATACGCCTACAACTCCGTCCATAAAACTGGGAAATGTAGTTTAATGGAGCATAGTAATGGCTAGCAAACACTTTATTTCAAACCTATGCATTTATTAAATGTTTTAGTTAAATAAAACAATTGAAATATTGACTCCAGCATAGGACTACACTTTTATTAAAAAGCACATTGTCTTTGTTTGAAAATACATAACTGGCCTAATTATAAGTGTAGTATACTGAGGCTATAGACTTTTATCGCCTATGTGAAATTAACGCAATAGGGCGGCGGTCTATATATATTCAACAAGTTATTCTAGCTATAGATCCGCATCCTATAATTTATCTCTGGTCTGCAGGTTTCCCGCTTGTATGCGTCCAAACCGCGGCTCATCGGCTTGTATTCCAGGCGCGCGTCGCAGCGGCACATATCCACTTCCTTACCACAGACCACACTTGCATAAAAGAAAGCATTTATCTACCTACTACACTTGCTTTTTGATAGTATTCTTTGAAAAGTCGATAATTTCTAAGGGTTGTTATCAAGTTCAGAAGTCGGTGTTTTTTTTTTTTTTTTATGGAGGGTCAATGCTGTTGCATGATAGATTATAAAAGGGGTAAAGCTCTGCGCAAATCAATTGCTATACATTTCGACTGGGATCACAATAACCAGGTAAGATGTTTTTCTTTTCAAAATTAGGCCTCTGTGGTGTTATGGTCTTTAATTACTGTAGCCTATTTTCTATGTTACGTCATCTAGATGTATATTACCTGCAAGTGCAATATGTCATGATATTGTCAGGCGAATCGATCAGCATATTTCTCTTATTTAGATTGGAAAATTGAAGCATGTTTTAGGATTTAAATGTGATAATTAATATGAAGCCATTTGTTCATTAGTAGCTACAAATAAATGTTAAAGTACTTGTTTAGATTTAAACACTATTAAATGCATTACATATTATGCTACCGTTAAGACATAAAATATGTAAATAATAAGCATAATTTTCAACATTTACACATGTTAATTTAGTTCAACAATATTAATGATTTTATCACTGTCTCGTGATAAACAAAATTATATATCTAAAAAAAGAAATCATCAACAAAACAATACAGAAAGCGCTTTTACCAAATATTAGTATTTTATACAATTACATTTTATAAATTGAATTTGCAGGTGATTTTTTTGGGGAAAAAACTAATCTGTTGTTGGCTTTATGATTATTCGCAGGGTATTATCTACCAACATTCGATCAAATAGCTGAAAATAATGTCGTGATATAGGCCCTATTAATATAGGCCCCATCTCACATTGGCCTATGGGGCCTCGTTTAAAATAAATAGCCTATAATGCATATCTATATGCTATACCTGAGCGTCATATAAATCGGGTCTATAAATATAGCCTAATATTTTGGTTTTGTTACAATCTATATCCGTGCAATATTTTCCGCGTCTTATCTATATTTTCTATATAGGCCTATCGATTATGCACACGTGCAGGACAGAATCTGTAGACACTATTTTGAAACGTAGCCTCTACTTGTCGACTGGGACTGTTCTATGAGGAAAGGCCCGTTAGTTAACGTTGCCATGGGCGCTGAAACTCGGGAGCGGAGGTGACATTGAACCATGACAGCAAGCCGTAATATGTTGTTACACACGTTAAGGCTCATTTGGATAATCTACTTTATTAATGCAGGTATTCGATTATACCTCTTTATCCAGCCTTATTCAGATAGGATAGTCTAAGGTGCAGAGGTGACTAGCCTATCCTCTCATCTGAGAGTGAACGTAAGTGAAAATCTTGGCTTGGTCCGGGTGGAGTGTCAATTAAGCTGCACAGAGAACTCCCGAGGCGCGATGAGCCTCGGGAATAGCGGGAACCACATGCAGCTGCTTTCAGTGCGTATGTTAGGTTTTGTCTTGGAGGCTGGGAGGAGGGGGGGGTCGCTGTGGGGTATGCACTGAACTGTATGTCATATCGGACCGAAAGTGGATAACTCACGAGATCCTTTCAAACATTCACTGGGCTTCTCGCCTTTATCGATTATTAAGAAAACAGGATGTGCCTATAATGCTGGAGATAACAATTAAACTCATAGGAGGTTATATGCAGTAGGATTTCAAAATGTATTTATTTATTAATATTACCCCCCCCCCCCCCCCTCCCAACCAATGAAAGTAAAGTATTTATTTGTATATTTACATGTCCATCCTAAGATCTGTGAACCTTTAACACAGATTTCTTTAACCACTCCGTCAATAAGGTTACTAAGGAGATGTGACGCTGGTGTTATGCGCAACAGTGAAGTGAATGCTTGGTGCGACACAAGGTCCAATATGTCTAGAGAAATATGTTGTAACTTGCAAGTTGGAGGCTTCGTGAAAAATTGAATAACACGTTTTTTCATCTTGACGTGGTAGGCGATTTGGTCGATTTGGTTTTGGGTAATTTCCATTCCACTTCCATTCATGTATGCACACATTGTGGAGCTTTTGACAAAACATATACTGTCGTTAATATGAGCCTATCGGTCAATATTTAGACTATTGGGATGACGTTCGCTGTAATCAGCTATGTTACTATTAAACTATTTTGCTTGAAGATATTTGTCTGCTAATGTTTATTTTTCACTATTTCAGCTTGTTATCTGTTGCTGTTGACAACTCCGACAAGTTAATCTTAAAATGGCAATCAATAAATAAATAAATAAATAAATAAATAAATAAATAAATAAAATTGCTCGCGCGAATCCGAGGAAGAAAACAAGGTTTATTTTTAGACATATATTAATTAAGGCCTACTGATATACTAACCGATTATATTTGTACATAGGCCTATATATATATATAAACTGCTATATAATCCTAGTAATCTATGGAGGGGGAAAGGGATGCCACACCAAGCGGCCTGATAGTGATGGGTTAAACAGGTCTGGGCACGCCCAGGACGGGGCCCCCTGGGACCCCTGCTACATCTCGCTGGACCACGCTGGTGTGATCCCACCTGAACAGTATAGTGAGCCTCTGTGTACGCGTGTGTGTGTGTGTGTGTGTGTGTGTGTGTGTGTGTGTGTGTTTATTTGTGTGTGTGTACGCCTAACTAAAAAATGAGCGTAGCGTAAAGCAATGATCACATTCACAAGGTAATTTTCTCATGCGGTCAGTGTTTATTTAGGATCAAAACGAATGACGACTTAGTTATAGGCTAATGTCCTTCGCTGATGTCGGCATGCATGTGTGTGCGTGTGCGTGTGTGTGTGTGTGTGTGTGTGTGTATGTTCCGCAGAGTGATCCATCCCTCGCTGGACTTGCCCTCCTGTAAGATGTCCCAGTCCAGTGCTACTGAGGAAGGAGGCAACTTTGAGCACCTGTGGAGCTCCTTGTGAGTGTAAACAACACCAACCCATCCATCACTCCCTTTGTCTCTCCATTTACTCCTCAGTGATAAATGATGCATTATGCGTCATGTGTAATTTGTAGCTGTAATATGTCCTATATGAATGTATGCTATATGTGTGTGTATATATCTGATGCATGTGTGGTACATGCATGCATATTGGGTGTTGGGTCACTATGCAGACTTTAGGTAATATGTCAGATAGGGGTTAGACATGCCTGCTTACAGCTGCTAGAGCACATGACCTTCCAGTAGGCAGTCAAACACTGCAGACCACTATCCATATCCTGCCTTGCATCTTGATCGCAGATTCAATGGGTGTCGGTGTGCAAAGTTCTTACCATTGGACCACCTTTAACAAATTAGACATCGTGCCTTTCTAATCATTGTAGCCAGACGATGAGCAATATTGGTACTGGAGACCACTTTTTGAAAAACGGCTGGAATATCACTAAATTAGGTGGTCTTGGTCTTGGCTTTGTCTGGGTTTACGCATGGTTTTGGTTTTGGTCTTGACTTGGCCTCAGCCCTCTCAGTTTCTGTCTCGGTCACTATACCCTCTGGTCTCGGTATTGACTTGGTCTCGTTTTAGGTGGTCTTGGCTCGGTCCCATTCCTCCCCTGTACAAGTCTTGACTTTGTCTCGGGTTAGGTGACCTCAGTGGCCTTGACAATCCAACACTGCCAGCTACAGTATGGGGGTGGGTTCAGACGGTCAGGGCCAGGGGCCAGGGGCCAGGAGATGGGGCCAGGGGCCAGGGGCCAGGGCAATGTGGGGATGCCACAGATGGTGAGCCCCCGGTGGTGACAGCCCTGAGGTGCCCTGTGTATGCAGGGAGCCAGACAGCACCTACTATGAGCTTCCTCCGGGGAGCCAGCCGGGAAGTCGGCCCATGCCCTCCACCAGGACGCCCGGGGGAACCCACCGCGGAGCCACGGAGGTGTGCATGGATGTCTACCACATGAGGGGCATGAACGACAGCGTCATGGTAATTTACTAATAATTAAATATTTAAAAACAAAACAAAACAAAAAAATATATATATATGTAGAGGCTACATACATATACCGTATGTATATATTTATTTTTCATTATTATACTTTTTTTTTTACAAATTCTAAATATTTATATATATATATATATAAAAGATCTATTTTTACAGTAAAAATAAACAACATTTCTATATTTTTTTGTATTTGTGTGTGTGTGTGTTTTAATTTATATTACAAGTTATATTATTTCAGTACATTGTTTTCTGTTTTTTATTTGTTTGATACTTTTACTCTGGAAAGAGTTTACTTCAAGTTAAGGAAAATGCCTTGTGTTTAATTTCCTGCGTTGCTCCTCATATTTGTGTGTGAATGTGTGCATGAATGGTTGTGTGTGAATGTGTGTGTGTGTGTGTGAATGTGTGTGTGTGTGTGTGTGTGTGTGTGTGTGTGAGGCAATCATGTACAGTTCTCTGTACAGTAAATGCAGTCCACTATACCCTTGGAAGACATTTAAAGGTATTGTCAGCTATTGCATGTTTATTGTAAGATTGTACACTTTTTTGTCAAATTCACCAAATATCTCTTCACATTTTGCTAGCTTGCTGTTCTCTGTGCGTGCTGAAAATATAATCAGATACTTCTGCACAGCCCTGGCTTCGTAAACAGGAACCTAAACAATATGGCGAACACTGCTCACATCAACAAAGTCGTATAGTACTATGCTTTGCTTGCGTTTCGATGTGTGGGGCGGCGCCACGGAGGGATATTGTTTTGATTTGAGCTCGAAGTTTGAAGCATTCTCGAGAATGACTGACCCTGACTTGAATATGTTGTAGTCTGCTCCCTTCTTAGTCTCGCAGAGCCAGCCTTTACATATTTAGTCTGGGGGACAGCGCTGGCTCACGGCATCAGTACCAACTACATAACTCAATGCACCAAGTAGGAGGTTAAACATGCACTGAAGAATTAGTTGGATAACTATATGACAGGACTCTGGCTGTTTACAGGTCTTGTAAATCTGTAAAATTACAGTATTGTATTGCTTCCCGAAAGTCAGAGAGTCCCATGTCGAGTTTACAGCGGTCTATGTATCAGTCATTCAGCACAGAGTTGCTTATGTGACGTACGTTATGAGACTATACTCCCTCTCTCCCTCTCTCCATCTCTCCCTCTATCCCTCTCTCCATCACGCAGGGCAATTCCCTTCGCTGCAGTTTCCCTCTCTACTGCGTTACTTTCCCTCCCTCTCAGTCCTCCAGGGATTAAAGGGGGGGAGTCACTTTAAGAAACCTAATTAAAGATGCCCCCACCCGGGGCTGCTCTCCACACTGCTGTGAGAGTGTGTGTCCGCACGTGTGTGTGTGTGTGTGTGTGTATTATGTACTATATACTGTATGTGTGTGCGTGTGTGTGTGTATTATAGTGTAGGTGTGTGAGTGTGCGTGCATATTGATTGATGCTTGTTCTGTATATCTCCTCTGTGTCCAAAGTAGCATGTGGTGACATATATATACGGAGAAACATGTAATTGACTGCGAATCCCCCCGCGGCCCG
>JAODTR010014256.1:0-15000 GCA_025399935.1 Amblyopsis rosae
GAATTTTTTTAATAAGGCAATATATTTACAAAAAGTGTGTACATTTATAATATATATTATATTGCCTACATTAATGATATTTACGATTACATATATTTTTTAAGTTAATTGCTCCTTGCATTCAAGAAACATAAAGCAATATCATGAAATCTTTGTGAATTACTGTCTGTACAACGAATTATACACAATTCAATATATTGACATTGGCTATTTTATTTTGAAGGCTCACTCATTACGTGACGAGAATGACGTCATCGATAGTGTTGCTGAAAGAACACAAGTCAAATTACGCTCCTCCAATCGTCGCTGTTGCTCTCACTTCCTCTCTCCAAGCCGCGCCTGCTTTGCGTCTCGGTGAGACGGGGCTTGACGATGTATTGGAGCCCCGTTAGATAAAAGCCATGTGAAGAAACATTCGGCTATATATAGGACACCCACGCCATAAGGTTTTTTTTATTTGTATCAGCTGTTCATGACGCTAGGTACCGTTTTGCAGTTCGACAGAGAACGAATGGACAGAAGCAAGGGGGTCCTGAATAATAGTCTTGTGAAAGGTACGGACACTTCGTCGGCTGCATTGTCTCTGTGCTGTGCTTGCTTGCTGTCAATCATTGTGGGCGAGAAGTTTATACAGTATAACTATTGTTATTATTTACAAATAACGTGTCATTGTTACGCCGTGCATGGTGTGAAAAACAGCGAACTGTGGGTGATTTTACTACGTTTAAGCTTTTCACGTTATAAGTTTTGGCAAGGGTGAAGTGTTGCAACGTGTCCCATACACGTTGAGTGAAATATCCTCCAAATTCATAAATTATTGCGTGGTATTTTGGGATTACTGATAGTTTGTCATGAAGCCATGTTACATCATAAACGCGTTTAGATATAGTTAAATGTCTTTATTATTTGCGAGATTTGTCTACTTATATTTGTCTGTCTACCTTTATGGGCTGCTCTGAGCTTTTTAAAGACAGCTAAGGAGTCACTGTCTGTTGCAGTTGCAGGGGTGCCCAACCCTGGTCCTGGAGCGCCACAACTGCCCTGCATGTCTCCCTGCTTCTACACACCTGATTCTAATGAATGAGTCGTTATCAGTCTCTGCAGAAGCCCATTCATTTGAG
The DNA here is from genome assembly GCA_025399935.1 of Amblyopsis rosae. Taxonomy (NCBI): domain Eukaryota; kingdom Metazoa; phylum Chordata; class Actinopteri; order Percopsiformes; family Amblyopsidae; genus Amblyopsis; species Amblyopsis rosae. The sequence continues at coordinate 1,122 of JAODTR010014256.1, forward strand.
TCAGGTGTGTTGGAGCAGGGAAACGTCTAAAACATGCAGGGCAGCAGATCTCCAGTACCAGGATTGGGCATCCCTGCACTATAGTATAATCTGATGGCAAAGGATGGATTTAAACCATTTAACCTGTGCTTAAAGTTTAGAATGAAAATAGCAATAGCTTGACATTTATAATTATTCATTTCCCCTTTTTTATATATTTTCCCTTGTAAAGCCGTTAATTAGTTGAAGGTGTTAACCTATTTGGCTTGGCAAGGCTATGTTTTGCTAATGTGTAGCGCACAGTGACTAGTAGGCTACTCTCTTACCGGTAGTTTAAGTGTGGTTACATTAGAGTGCCATTGCTTTTAGTTGTAGTTGTTTCCACTATCTCTGGGTCATTGTGTAGGCTTATAACTACACAATAAATAATTAAACAAATCTAAAATGGAAGCGTAGTAAAAATAATGTTTGGTGGAAATTAGGATAAAAACTGTTGGAGGGGTGAGCCCCCTTCTGCCAGCTCTCTCTGAGCTTCTTTTAAGCCACAATCAAATTTTCAGTTTGTCTCAAATAAAGGTATGTTAAAATCATTGTCTGGGTTAACGGACTTGGATGGAAAAGACTTGGATGTTGACAGACATCTCTCAATATGTGTCCCTTCTTATTGTCTCATGCAACACCATTACTAATACACCTGGGTTTAATGAGCAGTGATACTCCTCACGTGCTTGTGCACTTGGGCCATGCACCACCAAGTCAAACCCAACACGCACCTCTCAGGAAACCAAGCCGACAAAGAGAAAGGCTCTTTATACAAAAGCCAGTACTTTCCGGTTATCCGGACCTCAAACAGGGAACCCCAGAAGAAGGTGAGGCCCTGACCTTAACCCAGTGACCTTACCAGTGAAAATACACTATTCTGGATGACCTAATCTTAACTGTCACAGACGGAGACCTAACCTCAACCAGAAGGTAAAACAAATGCAGAATTAGACCTAAGCTTTACCAGAGAAAAAAAAGAAAAACATTTAATAATAATGTGGTCCGGAAAGTACCCCAAATCCTCCTCCAACTCATCCCAACACTGCTGACATCTAGGCTACAATATATGCAATGTTATTTATGACATCGCAGTGATCAGTGACTTGACTCAAAAAGTGCCTTGAAGGGCTTTTATCTGCACTGTCATTTCCTTTCCTCCTGTCTAACATGGGGGTTGTGCCCATTACATTCTGTGACTGACTGTATACATCATGTCCTGTGACTGTGTGCATCTCTATTATGCTATGAGGCTTATTTTAGTTGGGCGTGTGGGAGAGAGATTGATATCACATTTTACTTTGTAGCCTGTATGCCAGAAAGTGATGCCCCAGTTTCCCTATGTGACATGTGTGGACACAGATTCAGAAATGTTCAGCTCTATGATTTACAGCACCATTACAATGGATGCAAACCGTAACCAAGGGCACCCTGTCGATGTCATTCCTGGGGTGTTTGTAATCTATAATTCCTGGTGTGTGTGTGTGTGTGTGTGTGTACCCAACTCTAGGTGTGGAGACAGATGCCGTTGGCTTCTGCTAGTCTCCACTAGATTCTTTTGAGTCTTTTGTCTTCCACTGTTTTTAAACCACAGGTTGTAAAGTATGTGTGCTTATTTATAATGGCACAAATTCTCCTTGGCCTACTGAGTTTCAACAAACCCCTCCTAGCTCTTCACTCTTAATGCCTGTATGCTTCTAATATAATTTCATGTCTCTCCTACATGGTGTCTAGTCTAACACTAGTCTCTTTAGTTAGCAATACGTCACATTAGCAACGCTGTGCTGAACATCTGATTATATACCCGTTTAAGCCGCCTATTTTCATTGGCTGCTAGCATTGTCACTCCCAAGTATATAACTGTAATTCTGGTGCAACGCTAATGCAGTGCTTTGTTTACTAATTTCAATTATTCCATTTTAAGCAGTAAACATATCCTATTATCTAACAAAGATGCAATACCTGTAAACAGCCAGAGTCACGTTGGTAAGATTCTCAACAAATTGCTCTGTATAAGATTAAGGTCCGACTTTGTCATTGAGTTGCGCAGGTATCAAAATACCTCTGCTGTCAAGTAGGCGGATCTTGACACAGTTATCCAGCACTGTGTCCCAGACTTTACATAAGTAAAGGTTGGCTCTGCGGGACTACATTGTGTCCATCCAGAAGATCAAATCCTATTTGAATACTCTCTCCCCCTCCCCCCACAGGTTGAAGACAGATATACCATGCAGACAAACGATGGCCCAAGTGTCTTTCCCGTGTTCGCAGCGCCTCCCAATGGCAACCACCAGCGGTCTCCTGGATACGTTCCGGGCCGGGTGGCTCCGGTCCGCTCTCCTCCGCCCACCAAAGCCCCGCCTCCCCCGCCTCTACCGAAGAAGCCCCACGGACCTGCCCCCCAGCGTCCAGCTACGTTCCTGGTGTCAGAGGAGACTCAGCGCAGGGAGCGCGCAGGGAGTGTTCGCAAGAGGACCAACGCCTACATATGCTTTGGCGTGTCGCTCGGTGCATTCTTCCTCACGCTCATCCTCGTCCTCTGCCTTACCAGCGGAGATGTGTTGGATGGTCCGTTCCAGCACTCATTTGCTTTGTGGATGTATTGGATGTGGTTAATTTATCAACGGTGCCCACTGCCCAATCTGTGTCAGAACGCATTTGACATATTTGATTCTTGCCCAATTTTATTGGCAGGAATACATTTAGTCTCGTTTAATTGCTTCTCGGTAAACAGTTTTGATTAAAGCCAGATTAAACCATTCAGTACTGCTTTCCATTTGCACAGCTCTCTGCGTTGATTGCTGCTGTATTGGAGTGAAAGCAGATGCAGGGAAAGACACTTTGGCTACACGCCAAGCGTTTACCAATGCTCAAACTTTAACAATGGATAATATGAATAGCTGATATGTATTTATATTAGTGGAAAAATCTTTCAACATCTTTCTTTGATCCTCCATCCACCAGTAGTCTGTTAGTCAGTCAAATATGAAAATATAGAATATCAGCCGTTTTAAATCAGTTTTATTATTCCATGCTGATGCACACAAGCTACTGTGGGCATAAAACTATGTCACGGTATTCTTGTCTTGACTGATTGCTTTTTTTACAGAGAATTGTCCGCATCACAACCCAGACCTGAGAGGATGGAATCCAGGCCACCAGCCTGAGATGGCTGTCGTGGTCAGGAAGGGAGACTTGTTTCGACTGGATTCCTCAGCTACCTTCCGTTCCTTAACAATCCAATCCGGAGGTAAATGCACTCATGGGAGAAATAAACCCCTTTAAGCCTGAATTACAGAAAATTGTATCACCCTAGTTAGTTTTTCTCTTTATCAACTTGTCCTTGTATTCCCCCCCCCCTCTCCCTCCACCTCCAGGCCGTGTAGTTTTTGCCGACAAGAAAGACGGCTCCCGGAACATCACCGTACGAACAGGCCACATCCTGATAGAGGACGGGGGCGCCTTGCACATCGGCGCGCCCAATTGCCGCTATCTCTCTCGCGCCACCATCGCTCTGCTCGGCCGCTCCGACGACACAGCCGTGCCGGAGGTGCCCCGCCTGGGCCGCAAGTTCATCGGCGTCCTGGCCGGAGGGACCCTGGAGCTCCACGGGACCCAGCGGGTGTCCTGGTCTCTGCTGACCCGCTCGCTGCCGGCCTCGGGTCTGCCCACCGGCGGTTACTCCTTCCAGAGGAACTTCAGCCGCGGCATCAACCTCCGCGTGGTGGACCAGGACACAGCCGCCGTGCTGCTGTCGGAGCGCTACGACACGCACGAGTACCGCGACAATAGCACGCGGCTCACGGAGCTGCTGCGCTCTCTGCCGGACGGCCGCATCGTCACGCTGGCCGTAGGGGACTCGGCCGTCAAGAACCTCTTGAATGACACCAGGCAGGCCCTGAAAGACAGGCTCGACAGCAGCTACGCCAGCGATCTCAAGTACAGGTATGACGATGCAGACTAGGCGGCGGGATGGTCTAATGGACTGGCCGTTTGACCCGCAGCCGCAGGGTCGTGGGTTTGAACTAGGGCTGCACGATTAACCGCATCACAATCGAAGCCGCGATGTGGCTTTGTTCGATTATGTAACCGCAAAAGCCTGCGATTATTTATAAATTATCTTCACGCAGTGCGTGCGTGACAACCTGCTTGTATTGGCTGCATGCAAGCGCAACACCCATAATAAAGATGACAGATATTGAGATAAAGGTATCCTGTCAATTTAGGCCCCCCTGCCTTGAGAAGCGCAACGTGTTATAAAAACCACGCAATCCAGGGGGAAGCTAGTCTTGCAAGACCATCCTGATCTCGCAAGCTTCAGTTTAATTGCGCCATGAGAATCAGTCTAAACAGCCTCTGAATAATTTTGAATGTGTCAGAGTAGCAACTGAACTTTCCAATCAGCGTCGTGTTTATAGCTATACGTGCGTGGTTTAGGTGTGCCGACAGCGAAAATGACCATATGGCAAGTATTTTTATTTTTAAATTTTTTTTAAAGTACAGCCATTCACAAACAGTTTCAATGTACGGCTTCCCAGATGGACTTGTGACAACAATTCCTCTGGCATGTCAGGTTAGGGGGAAGCAGCTGTAGAGCTCTTTATTTTGTTTGCATTGCGTGAAGCTGGCCTGTTGCCTGTAGTTTGAACCACATACTTTTGTCAAATTCAGCAAATATGTGCTCTCTGCCCATTCCGTGTTTGAGCTGAGATGATAACCCGGTGTTTCTACACAGCAGCAGCTCTGTAAATGAACACAGACTGTCCTAGCCTTGGCAATCAGTTCCAATTTCGGGAGGGCGGAGCTTCTGAAGAAGCACCTTTTTGAAAGAGGCTTTGAAGGGAGAGGGGTTTTTGTTTTGATTGAGTTCATATATCAACAGTCTTTCTTCAAAATCCTTGACTCCAGCTTTAGGTTTTCTCAGTGGAACATGTGTGTCCATGCTTTTAAGTTTTGTCTATTGTCTTTGTGAGGAATGATTACCCTCGCTCTCCTGGGGGAGATGAAGCTGGTTTATTAATCTCTTCTGGTGGGTCAGGCAGTAGCTTTTGAAGTCTTTGTCCCTCAGTGCTCTTAACAACCTCTGGCTCTAGCCTGCCCCCCTCGCCCCACATTTCTCTGCCCCCTCCACCACCAGAATGTTCTCTTCCGCTGAGTTCCTGAGAGGTTCCTCTTTCTTTTCCCCATTGTGTTTCCGATTTGTGTTTCACTGCCAAGAGAGGAAGCATGTGGACGACTTTACGCTCATTGGGTTTTTCAGGATTTTTCAAAAGGTGCCGACTCAGGAGTTTTAATGCCTTCGTCTTTCAAAGGGCAAACACCAGGGGTTCAACAGAGGGTGTAGTCTGGGCCAAACTTGTGATCACACACACACACAGCTTTACACTAGACTTTCTCTTTGTGACTGACACACAAGCATGCTTCTTTCTATGGAAAGTGTTAGACAAGCATGTACAGTATCACATTTCTTGTCTCTATGGGGCGAGTGCAAGGGCAAGTTTCCCAGCCTAAATCCACTCAAATTGTGTGTGACTAAGCAGCATCTGTATCTGTGCTATACCGATGCAGTCTGGCTTGTAATAGTTGTTAGATAGTAACGTGTATTAAGCAATGGAATGCATATTGTAGAGGAGGAAAACAAGCTGACACGTGTATCAGTGAAGAGTTGAACTTTCCTGTATGTCCTCCTGTTACGCCGTCACTAACAACATGTTGGACGCATCCATAGAACTGTCCATTGTGATATCAAAAGCATTCATGACTTGTGTAATCATATTCTCACACAAACGGACCTTTGTGTGCTGTATGTCAACTACATTGGCCACAGTTATTACTCCCCGTGAGACGCATTAAACAGTTAGTAGGCACCTGGCTCATGCCTGTTGGGCCCTTGTTCATCTGTTCTTGTTAATTACCTACTCTCCAAACTGCCAGGAAGAGGGTACAGCAATGCTCACATACACACACATATCAGGCAGAATCATAATACAAGTACATATTCCATTTTCCCATAGGAAATATTAGTATTTTACTCCAAATGTTATCTGAGCCATAAATCCAGAATATATGCCTGTCAGCACTGGAAAGACTCCTCAACCTCAACTGACCCAATAATAATTGGGCCAATGTTATCATTCAAAATCATGCCATGATATTTATTGTCTCTCTAATAAATAAGTAAATAAATATGTTGAAACACAGCTGGCAGAGGCCTCAGCAGTACACAGAAAGCCACCCACAGAGGCTCTAATGGCAGAGCAGAGTGCACCCCCCAACCCCAGATGGATCCTGTTTTTGTGTCTGGGGGGGGCAGCGAATGATCGCACAGAGCCTCTGTCATCTACATGTTGGCAATGTTAAGTTGTACATTAATAAGCCACATTGGATAGGACATTGTTTTATCAATATCCAAAGGCTTTGTGCACTAGCATTATGACTGAAACCTACTCTACTGTAGGTCCTATACCACAGGTCAGATTGTAGCATGGCTGGTTTGTGTTCACATGTGGAACATATTTGAATCGGTTGCCTCTCTAAAGGCATTGAGCAAGCATATTTTTCCACTGCTGTTCCATGTCCAAATATGCAACGATCCTTTGTTAAAAATCCGTCAGTTCTTGATGGAAGTCACTTGGAGAGGTGTGGGGGGTCGGTCGGTCGGTCGGTCTAGATTCTGCCCCAGTAGAATTGTGGGGAGATTACTTTCCTCTAGGCCATCAGAGTGAAAAGCCACCTGCCTTGGAATTTAAAATGGCTATCTCTCTAACGCATGTCTAATATATTTTGACTGGGACTAGCCTATAATAATGTTCAATAGAAATGGGCTTGCAGTTCAGGGAGATTGTAAGGTGGTGAGTGCTCAAAATCCTCAAATTATCTTTCAGTAGTTTAAAAAGATAATCCTTTATTATAATATAAGTCTTACTATTAAAATATTGTAACACAAAGAAGGTTCAACATCTAAAAGGGAGGGTGGTGTAGAAATTAAATTTCACTTTTAAATGCCACCGTGACTGCAGTTGCCGGTGGATGAATAATCAACCCTATTTAAAAACTCAGAGGAGGCATGTGTTTCTTTTTTCTGCGCCGATGACCTTGCTAAATCTAAATCTAAATCTTTACCTAAATAACGCACCCAGTCCCACTGGTCACCCACACCCTTCGACTCCTCAGCAGAAAGGATTTTTGTTTCTCTGCCATCCTCCATAGCTCAGTCCATCTTGCCATCTTTTAATCACCCTGTTCTTGTCCAAGTGTTGTACGTCATTGCCGCTTCATTAGGTAGTGAGCGGAAGGGAGACAGATGGTTGTAGAGTGCCGGTGAAGGCCTGACCAACATCCTGTAGCTGACCGATACGCCCCTTCGCTTGTAGCAATGTAGATACCCTAAGACATTTAATTGCATAAATGTTACCTTCTCTGTGCTTCTGTTCTGTGTATTATTGTACTCGTCCCCAAATGCTATGTAAGCCTTACTGTGTGTGTGTGTCATTCCCAAGCACTGTGGTGTGGAACATGATGCATAAGGGAGCGATCACACACTCCCACCTCATTATCCAATATGGGTCACACCATGTGTTTGACTAACTGTACTGTAAGGCGCTGTTGATTCCCCTCCACCCCCAGTAGCTACTACAGCAGACAAATAATTTTCTTGGGTGTGACACACCCTGATAATGGAGTTACTCTACAGTATGCGCTCATTCAAACGACCAGATGGTAAATGACCAGAAGGGGCAGAGTGGAGTTAGGACAGTTTGCCCGACGCCTCACACACATTAAAAAGTGCGCCTGCAATTCATCCACATCACAGCCAAACTAAATGAACCTGACACTCTGGCTGAAAGCAGATAATTTAAAATGGCTCAGAACAGAATGATAAAACGTATAATGATCAGTTCAACAGCTGAAGGAGTAACATGCATTCCTTGCTGACACTCGGGTAATTTAACCCATGAGTAAACGTTTCTCAGCTGTCCAGTCTAGCCACACAGTCAGGGGCCCAGGGCGAGAGATGATGCTGTATAATGAACCCATGACCGGTGCTAGTGACTTCAATGTTTTCTCTCTCTCAGGCAAGCGTGGGCTCTAGTTTCTGTTGTGGGTGGAGGGAACGCTTCTTGCTCCGAGGACGTTAGGGAACATGAAAACCACAGCACAGGAGGGAAGGCCTTGGCCAAACGCCACTTCACCACTGTGGATGGAGTGGGTTTCTCTGTCACTGCCTACAGCGAGTGGCGCAACGGTAGGCACCAAGGCACCAGTCTTGCTCAAAGCCTTTCCCCGTTAAACCAGTTCTGGATTAACCATCAACCAGGAGTCCTGAACTTCTTCAAACTAAAGCCTTCACTAAATATTTCTACTTTATGCCCCTTCCTCCACACACACAGTGGTCTTTTTATTATTTTCTGACTAATAGTTACAATTACTTAAGTACTACCTTTTAACAACAGTACACATGTTGGCTCTAAAGGTAGGGTGGGTTTGTTAACGTATGGTTTTCCAAGTCTATAGTTTGATATGCAATACTTGGTAATGCCACCCAGTGGCTGCTGTTCTCTCTTCACATTCCTCCATTGGCCTACAGGTTTCCCCCAATCGGGCTTCCAGGTGGATGCGTTGGACCAGGTGGTGCTAAACCTTCAGGATGAGGTCCAGTCCACCTGGCACCCTGGGGATCGCATTGTGGTCGCCAGTACTGATTACTCCATGCACCAGGCGGAGGAATTCACCATTCTGCCCTGCCCACACTGCACTAGCAGGCAGGTCAAGGTGCAAGGTGAGCGCAGACATCTAGTCTCTCTGTGTGTTGTTACACACCATGGCTGTTCTACGATGTTACACAGCTACGCTGGAAGTGTTGTTTTTGTGTGTGTGTGTGTGTGTGTGTGTCTCTGGGAACAATTTAGCTTTTTTTTTTTTTTTTTTTTTAACCAAATAAAGGTCAAAGCTTAAATGTCAATAAAAAGCACAAGGTCATATTTTCATTACAACAATATGTGGCCTGTTTTAAGGATTTAAACATGTTTAATCATCATCGTACCAGGGTCCTCCTACATCACTGCTGCGCCTCTCATTGAACCATTCTCTGAGGCTGATGTCCTGTGTTGTGGACACAAGCTAACTCTCTTCCTGAACAGAATACTGTGGAAGGGCGTGCATGCATCGGTTTCCTACAGTGCAAAGTTGAACTGCAATATCAATACCAGCCGCACCAAATGATCAAGGGACAGCCTTTTATATCACGCATAGCCATGGAATGGTTCTTGTTAGTTGCCGTTTTGTCTTTTAGTTTGGTTGTTTTTGTTCTGGACAGTTGCTTGTTAGTGTTTATTTGTGTGAAACAATGACCAAACGATAAATGTTACTGCAGTACCTGTTGTGACATCAGATTTTATTCAAGTCTTTTAAAATGTAGGCATCAAACCAATTTTGAAATGTCATACTTGCAAAATATTTACTTTATTACAACTGTTTGGTTAGCTGCCTTAGCTCATTATTATTTTCACTTACTCTAGAAGTAACTGTGCGTGTGGGGGATATTGACGTGTGCATGCGTTCATAATCATATCCTGCCAGGAGTTGTAACCTTCTAATATACAATCGTTTGTGTGCTTGTCTGTTTTCCCAGGGAGGCCCCAGTATGGCCACATAGGGGAGATCATTGATGGCGTGGACATGCGTGCCGAGGTGGCTCTGCTTTCCAGAAACATTCTCATCTACGGAGAAATGGAAAACTCTTGCTATGGAAAAAATAGGTGCCAGTTTTTCAGCCATGACACCTTTGGAGGCCACATCAAGGTACTGTAGTGGTGTGTGTGTGTGTGTTGACATAAGGTCTGTCTGTGCCTTTTGATGTGTCTGCAACATGGTCTGGTGTGGCGTGACTAAATTCACTGTCTCTAATACAATGTGCCTGAAGATTTCATGAATGCTGAGCGAGCATTACAGAGCATGCACTGTCCATTGATATGCAGGCTTTAAAGAGGGTTTTCCTGTTGACCTTCTTCCTTTTTGGCTTATTTCTCACATTGTCTTCCCCGTTCTGCTCATCCGCTGTTATTCATACGGCTCATGACGACTTGAGTTCTGTAGATGGTGTGACGTCACCATGTTTAGAACACATGCGCGCGCACACACACGCACACACACATTACATACATGTAAGTGAGGAGCAAGAAAAGGTTTCTTATAGCACAAAGACTTTTATGCTATAAAGTATTTGTAATTTTGATGATGTTGTGTATTTACAAAAAGTTATACAAATTCTAATCACCTACTGCTTATCTCACAATACAATAAAGAGTGAGTGAGTGAGAGACAACAAAACATGGGGTATGAGGGAGAATTCCACATAGCCAGAGGACTTGGCCAATACCCCTTAACACAAACCAGACAGTGTGGCTTAGAAAGGACCCCCTAGAGCGCACTGCACAATACTGTGTCTTGGTTTGTTAACACGTATATGGTATTCAGCCATATTTCTTGTGTTCCTTCCTCCATGTATCTGCATGCTAATGCGTGTCTTCAGTCTTGTCACACACACTCGCAGGCACGGCCTGATTTCAGTGGTTTTGGCCCAGTTAACACTCCACGGGGCTCAAAACCAATAGCGTTATTGCTGCTGTCCTACTGGGACCAGAGACAAAGTGCCTGAGTAGTCAGTAGATAAATAGCTAGCCTATTTTAGAAGCTTAATGTGAACCTTGTGTCGACCCTCCTTAAGGCTAGTTCACTGTACGCTGTGGCTCCTGCTTTTATTCACCAAATTATGTGTCATATCACAGGCACTGTTTAAAGAAACCAATGACCTTTTAGTTTGTTTTCTTTGGCATTTGTTTTAGTTAGAAGGGGCATAGTTGGGGAGAGCCATGAGAGAATAAAATGGTGGGATCCTTGGTAAGCAGCGTATTCATGCAGCAGCGTTCGCCAAACAAGTGTCCTTGGGCACGCGCGCACACACATTCCTAACCTTTTCACCATCTTCTCCACCTCCCCCAGATCCTTGGGAACTTCTCTTCTGTGCATCTGTCCCACGTGGAGCTGAAGAACATGGGCCAGCAGGCGCTGAAAGGCCGCTACCCGCTCCACTTCCACCTGTGTGGTGACGTGGACCAGAGGGGAGGCTACCAGAAGCCCACCTATGTGGACGGATTGTCCATACACCACTCCTTCTCTCGCTGCCTCACTGTCCATGCCACCAACGGGCTGCTGGTCAGTTGTGTGTGTGTGAGCAAGGATATCAAACTCGTATTGGCAAGCAAAACTTACTATCTTATCTTTTTGTCAAATGGGAACAGGAACTTTCAGTACTTATGAGCTGTTCACATATGTACTGTACGTAAGTCTTTGTGTGCTGTTGCTTTGACATTTGTTTTGCTACTGTGGTGTGGTTTGTTATCATGTTTTTATATCTTAAGAAGGCCTTTGCCATGGTTCTTATGTTCGTCCAGAGAAGCGGGAGTGAAGAGGGTTCTAGAGGGAAGGTGCCATTGTCTGTACTGTATGAGGCAATATGGCTGGCTAATGAGGACCATGTGATTCTGGCTGTTAAATGTACATCAATTACAGCTTCCACCACTAGATTGCTGTAATGGGCCACTTCTCGATTCTCCCTTGTCCTCTCTCAGCCTACTACTGCTTTCAATTGACTCTCTCTGCAATCACCCCCATATTCCTTTGCTGTAATGTTTTGTTCCATGTTCCTTTAGATCTCTGTTACTGTGCCATGACATGTTGGTAAATGTCATTGTTTAATTGCCCTTCTTAGAAATGTGTGAAATCGCATGAGGAAAGAATTAAGCACCTCACATCACGCACATCCACGCCTGGTAAACAACTAGGTGTGTGTGTGTTGTCCTGTCTTGACGTCAAAAGGGGACTGCTTTGTCCTTGAGGGCATGAGATACAAAGCATTCATTCTGGGTTCACTGAGGAAATGGAATTGGCCAACAGAAAATGGTTGGGCTACATATCCTGTTTTCATTCTGTAAGAAATGTAATAGTTGTTTCTCTTATCTTATTGTGCACAGTGAACCATAAATAATCAGTAAAGCCAAGTTATTCTTTAGGCATGGTATTCTTCAAAGCATTTTAGGAATGCAATTTGAATGCATTTTAAAACTGTTCCAGAACATTTCCACACTTCATCAGCGTTTGTTTTTATTTAGCATGGGTAGGTCAAGTGATCACATGGGGTGTTGTTTCCTACTGTTTATAATTGAAATTGTTTTTATTTTAATCTGCTGTAAACGTTCTCTGGACAGTCTTGCTGTATTTTATTTTCTTGAATGAATCTTTCTGATCCAGGTGAAGCACACCATTGGCTACGACACCCTGGGCCACTGTTTTTTCCTCGAGGATGGGATCGAGCAGCGGAACACTTTCTACCACAACCTGGGCCTGCTGACGCGGCCTGGAACCCTGCTGCCCACCGACCGCAACGACACCCTCTGCACCAGCATCAAGGACAACGTCTACGGTGGCTACACACCGTTGCCCAGCACAGAGTGCAAGTAAGAGCTCAGAGCGATGCCTTCTGGTGTCGTACGATGTAGTAACCACAGTGCCAGTATTTGGGGGGGGGGTGTAAGTGTGATGACATTCTCTGAGCTAAAGGAAACCTCTTGACACTCGGGATTGGAGATATTTGGGGAAGGCCCTGTGATGGACTAGCGTTCTGTCCTGTGTTTATACTTGCACTGCACAGCAAGCTTGGTTGTGCTACAGAACGTGTGGAATACTGCTCCCTATGAAACTTCCAGCTCACTGGGCTTGTGAAAGGGTTTTTGTTTAGTTTTTCAATTAGTAGCCACATGAGACATGAGGCATGAATGGAAAACAAAATTCTGAGCATTATGGATGGACTCTTAAAAATACACATTCTATTCGATTATTTATAATTCTGCTGAAGATTTATTGATAATATGTAATATCCTTTTAGAAACGTTTATTGTTGTCATGGAATGTAAACACGGCGTGTATAGTACATTCAGGCTTCTGTGAGACAGCGGTCTTGTAATTGGAACAGACAGATTTGGCTGCCTTGTCCCCGTTACCGGCGTGTAATCAGGTTTAGTCTTTATTCCTGCCTCTGGGAAATGAACCTTAGAACCATCATGCACGGCGCATAGCAACTAGCTGTTGGTAGAGCAGTGGTGAAAGTGTAGGAGGAGGCAGATGGTAGATTTCTTTTTATCATGAGCCCATTTTATTATGGGCTCAAACTCTATGGGAGGGGGCATCCCACATTGGGAAGCCAGGTATCTCTGGAATGTTTACTATCTTGAAGAGGAAACTCAACCTGGGCTGCATGCATCGAACTGTACAGGTTTAGAAGCCTGCCATGTGGTCTAGCATGAGAGAATCTCTATTCAGATTCCTGCATACAGAATTTGTAGGCAGCGACATAAGATATTGGTGGCGGATGCACCCTGGTTTCTGTTTGGTGTAAGTTTGTAGTCTGAGTATTATTAACTGACGTGTCTGTGTGGAGAGCAAATGAGATGGAACACATTAACTGAAATGCAATCTCGGAAAACCTGGCTATTGCCTGATGACAATTTATCTTTATATTGGCATTCATGCTGTGCGGATATCTGTTTCTAAATTAGGCAAACTTAACTCTTAACATTTCCACTCTCACGTCTCAAGTATAACATTGGACTGTAAATATTGACCAGCGGATGGAAGAGGAAGTTTTGGCCAGGATATCCAGAACCCTGGAAATATCCCTAAAGACCTGACCCCCAGGGGATTAATCTGTGTCAGACGACCTATCTGATGGATTCCGAGACTAAGCATGAACAGCTAGCTCACTAATTCATCTAACTAATTGACTGAATCGATCGCAGAATCCTGA
>JAODTR010014256.1:20000-27073 GCA_025399935.1 Amblyopsis rosae
GCAGGACTAATGAACAGAGACTATGAGCAGACTGCAGCACACATGCACCCAACTGTCATCAACCACTGGACTGGTACTGGACTAGCTATGAGTATAGCAGCCAACCGTGTGTCCTATATCTTCAACTTCACTGGTCCGTCAATGACAATAGACTGTGCTTGCTCTTCATCACTAGTGGCTCTACACCTTGCCTGTCAAGCCATCAAACAAGGTACTGTACGTACGCAGATTGAGGACATGCAACATCATATGTGACAGCATGATTCTGAAGGTGCCCAAATGCGGATCTGAAACATTGTGTTGTGTGCCTGCATTGCACGTACATTTGCATCTGCTGATTTGAATGCTTGTTTTCTGTCATCAGGAGACTGTGAGATGGCTCTGTGTGGGGGAGTCAGCTGCATCATAGAGCCCAGAGTCTTCGTAGCTCTCAGCAAGGCAAAGATGATCTCACCTGAAGGGACCAGCAAGCCTTTCTCCAGCAGAGCGGATGGTTATGGCAGAGGAGAGGGCTGTGGCATAGTATTGCTAAAGCCTCTTACAAAGGTACATTCATTAAGACATTGTATGGCTTAAAGACTGAATTTCTGTCATTTCCAAGAAGCCTTCATTTTATAATGTATGGACTTTATTTATGGCAAACACGTATCTATCTAAATTAAAGTATCATTTCAGGAATATTACATATCAGTAGGCAAAAGTGGGGCTGTAATTAAATCAAGGGTTTCCGTCCGGGGTCATGTGATTACATGTGAAAATAAAGATTGCTAGGTTGAATGGTCTTGCTGCATAGCTGTTGTGAAACTGGTAGCAATAAATCATGGCAATAAATCAATTAATTGGATAAAGTTTAACTGCTGAAATCTATCTTTCATCACAAAGGAATACTTACTGTACATACTTAAAAGATATAGATATGATAACTTGGACTAATATTGATTAGATTTTGCATCACTGCCAATTATTTTGTTCAAAGTCCTTGCTATATTCCTAGTTACATTACAACATTCTGTGTATCCAACAGGCAATCCAGGACCATGACCATATATGGGGTATCATTAGCAACACAGCAGTCAACCAAGATGGTCACACGGTCATGCCAATCACAAAGCCATCCATGGTTCAACAAGAGGAGCTTCTGCGCAGAATATACTCACAGTCTGACATTATAAACGTCCAGTACATAGAGGCCCATGGGACTGGAACACCAGTCGGAGACCCAACAGAGGCGGGGAGCATCTCAAATGTCATTGCCAAAGCCAGACCTCCTGGTACAGAGACACTCCGTATTGGCTCTGTGAAGAGCAACATTGGACACACAGAGTCTGCAGCTGGCGTGGCTGGGCTTATCAAAGTACTTTTAATGATGAAGCACGAGACCATTGTCCCTTCAGTATTCTACTCAGAAGACAGTGCCAGTGTAGATGCCAAAGCACTAAATATAAAAGTGCCCACTGAAACTGAGGAATGGAAAACTTCTGGTCAACGAATTGCAGGAGTGAACAACTTTGGCTTTGGTGGAACAAATGCACATGCCATTATTAAACAGCACAAACAGCTATACCTTCCTGGAAGGAGTAATGGGAAGCACGCAAAGTATTTTGTCTTGTCAGCATATTCACATAAATCTCTCAAATTGATGCTGGAAGACACAATTAGACAGCTAGACACGATCTGCAGTGTTGATCTGGACACTCTTGTGTACACATCTGCTTGTAGGCGAAGCCACAAAAGACACAGGTACAGAAAGGTAATCCTCACCTCATCACCTGACGATATTAAAGATCAGCTCAAATCTGCCCTAAGCAAACAAATTGCACCATCTTTCTTAGATCCAAAGTTAGTGTTTGTTTTCTGTGGGAACGGTCTCACTTACCATGGCATGTGTAAGCAGCTCTTAAAGCACGAGCCTGTGTTCAGACATAAGATCCAAGAGGTCGCACAACATTTCCAAAGATTCCAAAGTAATTTCAACATCTTAGACACACTTGAAAGTGTGCATGAGAGCAGCGACCCGGCAAGACCACATGTTGTCCAGTCCCTCCTCTTCGCCATTCAGGTTGGCATTGCCACTCTCCTCAAGCATTGGGGAGTGAAGCCTGACGCCATTCTTGGACATTCTGTTGGAGAGGTTGCTGCAGCACACTGTTCTGGTCTACTGTCTCTAGAGGACGCAGTGAAGGTTATTTACCACCGCAGTGCACTCCAAGACAAAGTCACAGGGGGTAAAATGCTTGTGATTAGCAACATGGCTGTATCGGAGGTTGTTGAACTTCTCCCCCGCTACTCTAATAAAGTTTGCATTGCTGCATTTAACAGCCCCCAGTCCTGTACCCTCTCAGGAGATGCAGATGACATAAAAAGCTTGCATGATGAGTTAAGCAATGCCGTCAATAGACATAATCTGTTCCTTCGCACACTGGATGTTCCAGCGGCTTACCATAGCTACATGATGGAACCAATTCTGTCTGAAATAAATGAGAGTATTGGACACTTACAGGTGAATAGCCTAGAGTCAGAGTTATTCTCTACTTTGACAGGCAGGAAGGCAGAACATCTTGATTTTACCACAGGAGAATACTGGGCAAGGAACATTCGTGAGCCAGTATGTTTTGAGCAGGCTGTGCAGTCAGTAGCAAAAGGAAAGAGGAATTTAGTCTTTGTAGAGATTGGGCCCAGGAGAGCCCTGGAAAGGAATATCATAGAGTCTCTGGGAAGTGACACATCTGTTTTTGCCTCGGTGCAGCCAGATAAAGATCACGAATCAATGATAAAACTGGTGTCTAAGCTTTTTGAAGCAGGGGTTCAGGTGGACTGGAATCAGTTCTATAGAGGATGTGAGACAGCCCCATTGCCTTTCCCAATATACCAGTTTGATTGCTCCCAGAGAGATGTGATCATAGGAGCAGCACAGCAAAGCACAGCAGGGAACCACCCTGTCCTCTTTCAGACCGGTAATGAAAACATCTTCACCTGTGATCTCAAATCTGAGTCGTCAGCCTATCTGCAAGAGCACAAACACAACGGCATACCCATCATCCCTGGTGCCTTCTATGTTGAGTTGGGCTTGGCTGCTTTCATGGCCTGTGCCAAACCTAAAGTCCCACTAAAGTCTGTTCAACTCAGTGTAGATTTTCAGAGTCCATTCATTTTTAACCAGAATGCTCCAGAGATGAAAGTGAAACTACAACCAGTAGGGAATGCAACAACATTCACAATATTCTCACAGTCTGCAGTATATGCATCAGGCACAGTAGTAGCAAAGCAAGAGAGGCTAATGGGGGAGCAACTTATTTCTTTAAACTCAATTTACAAAAGATGCAAATATGTAGTAAGCTTTGAAGAGTTTTATGGCTATCTCTCTAAGGGTGGTTTTCAGTACGGAGCCATTTTTCAAAATAAGATGGATGTGCATTATGGTGAAGACCTGATGGAGGCTTTTTCAGTTGTCATAGTTCCAGAAGAATTACGATCTCAGTTGCATGACTACTGCATCCATCCTGTTATACTTGATTTTTTTATGCAACTTCTGCCAGTTGCAGTTGCCCATGCATTTGCAGGGAGACCAGGGTTTCCTGCAAAAATTGGGAGTCTTACCATATTTGAACCCTTACAAAATGACATGATTGTGTATCTGAGAGCAATTGACATTGGCGTTGATCACTTTGAAGTATGTGGCTGCTTCTTAGACAAAGAGGGTAGAGTGTTGGTTGAGATCAGGCATGTTCTGATCAAGTACCTTGGAAGTCACTCCCATGTAGTTGATGAGTACTTTTACAACTATGATTACATTGTTGTCTCTCAAGACATAACATCGTGTAGCCCCCCCAAGGCACTGGTGTTCTGTGATACTTTGGGGATATCTAAAGCCTTGCAAAAACATCTTGACCCTGCATCTAGATACATATCCTTGAAACATGCAAAGGATATCTTGAGCCACGGGTTCCGCACTCTCTTGAGAACTCTCAGCATCACAGAAATCAACAAAAACTTTGATGAGGTATTGTTTCTGTGGGGTAAAGAAGACCTCACTTCAATGGCAACAGATGTTGTTCTTCAGAGTCTGGTGACCTGTTGTGAAACCTTTCGCCAAATTGTCCTGGAACTCAAGGTGATTAACTTTACAAACGATATCAGAGCAATAACCTACCGCTCATCAGAAATCACAGTAGATCATATAAGTCCAGGATTTTCCCTGTCTGGCATGACAAGATCCTTTGCTGCAGAGATACCTCACATGTCATTTCAGCTCATTGATATTGACTCTACCTCTGATAAGGACATCACTGCTTTGTCTGATGTTTTAAAGTCATACCCTTCCAGCAAGTACCCAGAATTGGTGGTAAAAGATGGTTTGATTTTGAAGCCGTCCATTACCCGTACCACTGTTCAAGCTATTGACAACAAAGATGATAGCTTTTGTTTTAAGCTGCCTGAGACTTGTGTCCTTAAGACAGCTGATGCTTATGAAATAACAAATCTGCTTGCCACACATTCTGATCTGGAGGACCAGCCAATCACTGAGACTTCTGTTGAAATACAGCTTAATAAGATATGTGTTCATTCTTCTGATTATTTTCCAGTAAGTGACTCACATTGGAAATTTGGCCAAACAATCTACTGGAACACACATACATCACAGAAACACAATCTACTTGCTGTTGATTTCAGTGGTACTATAACAGCAGTGGGGAAAGATGTTAAAAAGTTAAAAGTTGGGAATGATGTAGTTTGCTGCTACCCGGTTGAGGCAGCAACCAAGATCGTAGTTCCACAAGAGGCGTGCTACAGTACAAAAAGGTTCCCCTTCCTCCAGAAAACACCATGTGTGTCATACTTTGTGCTGGCATGGGAAATCCTGCATAAAGCCTTGCCAAAAGCTAAACAACACCTTGGAATTATATCTTCTGTTCCCGATTCTGCTCTAGTGAAAGTTTTGTCCGTCACATCACACAAATCTGGATGGAATGTCATTGTTGGCACACAGTGCAATGGATTAATTGTAAATGTTAATCAAATAGATGCATTTATTCTTCTGTCACCATTTGATGAGTCTCTGATTACTAAAATTGGCAACTATCCTGGAGTCCGAGATGTCGTCGCCATCTGTGAGTCTCAGTCTCAGTGTTCTCTTATTCAGGATGCTTTCAAAAACGTCAAGCAAAGTGTGTACATGCAGACCATTCAAATGCCATCTATCTTACAAAAGGGTTCCCTATGTGCACAAAGGCGGCACATTTATCATTGGCTCAAGTCCTTGAATTTAAACAGGGAATCATTGGCCCTCGACAGCTTTACCTTCCAGAGTGCTGCTTTCAAAGACACCAACATTCTTTCTTTGAAGAGACCCAAATCATATTTCACTTTAAAGCGCCTGCCCATTGTCATACTGGCAAAAGACACACTAAGACACACATCAAGGATTCCAGTGCTGACAACAAAGAGGAAGCTTTTCAAAAACAGGGCTGTTTACATTGTGACAGGTGGTCTCTCTGGGTTGGGCTTTGAAACGGTGAAATTCATTTCTCAAAGAGGGGGAAGATACATTGTGATTTTGTCAAGAAGTAGTCCCTCACCAGCTATGCAGCAAGAGATACAAAAGTTAGAGAGACAGTGTGGTTCATGCATCACTAGCATGGAATGTGATGTATCTGTCTCTGAACATGTGCATAAGGTTATCAGTGCCATTGGCAAGAAGTTTGCCTGTCCAGTCAGGGGTGTTTTTCACAGTGCTGTAGTCTTGCATGATGGGCTGATAGAGACTCTTGACATGTCTCTCTATGAAAAGGTGTTCAAGCCCAAAGTGAATGGAGTTCTTAACCTGCACCATGCCACGCAGCATTGTCAGTTAGATTACTTTGTATGCTACTCCTCTATTTCTGCCTTTTTGGGAAATGCTTCACAAACAAACTATGCGGCAGCCAATACCTTTCTCGACACATTCTGTCAATATAGGCGGAAACTAGGTCTTCCTGGTCAGTCTATCAACTGGGGGGCCATGAATCTTGGTCTTCTTTTAAACAAGGAGCACTTCCAAAAATTTCTAGAGGCCAAGGGGATGATGGTTTTGGATGTGACAGAAGTCCATAAAAGTTTGGACCAATGCCTTAGGATCAACAGACCCCAACAAGCTGTCTGTAGATTTCACTTTAAAAACATCCGGTACAACGTCCTCTCTCAAAATGCTGCTTTGACAATGCGACTGTCGGCATTGGTAGAGGAGGCTTTCCAAAAGTCTAAAGAGGTGGATTCAGAAACTAAACAAACAGTCAGTGTCTCACCTGAAGAGTATGTGAGATCTTTACTTAGCGAGACCATTGGCATTGATGAGAGTGAGCTAAATGATGAAATACCTATTTCATCTTTAGGCATTGACTCAATGCTGGCCATGACTCTGCAGAACCTCATATTTCAAGAGAAAGGTGTAAATATACCTTTAGTTAAATTGCTGGACCCAAATGCCACACTATCAACTGTGGTGGTACTCCTAAGTGAGGGATCTGATAACCAAGAACCAGCTCAGCCTGAAAACATGGATGCTGTTTATACAAGACTGTAGGACTATCAGAAAAGTAGCCAAAGATAGTAGCCAAATAATACATATTGAATCTCTTCATAGAATTCAATATCAAGATTCAGAAATAGTTAGGATTATTCAAGGACATGTATTAATTCTTCGTTTCACTACGTTTTGTAAATGCTAAAGGGTTTCACATTGTTTTTATATTAACTTGAGTAATTCTGCCTGCTTACACATGTACATTCTCATGTAAATTACTGTAAATAGAAATGGAAGGATTTGTTTATAAAAATAAGTTTTGAGTTTATCAGTTGAATGTTTGACTGCATTGAAATAAAAACGTAAACACCTAAAGAATCTAAAGCAAGACTATAGCTCTCTGCTTATAGGTCACCTGTCTCTTAAATGGGTCAATGTCACTGCCATTTCTGATTTCAGAGATGTTTTGGCAATTATGCAAAAGCTACTACCACTACTATATACACTCACCTAAAGGATTATTAGGAACACCATACTAATACTGTGTTTGACCCCCTTTCGCCTTCAGAACTGC
>JAODTR010014267.1:0-17457 GCA_025399935.1 Amblyopsis rosae
CCTCCCTCTCCCCCAGATGCCTGTAGAGTTGAACCCCCAGTAGGCAACACGCCTCAACACCTTAGATACACGCTCTGCCCTAGGGTGCAAACCCCAACAGAAACAAGAAGCAGACAGAAATGTCTTTATAAACAGGCACTTTCCCTGATTACTCCTATTTCTGCCCCATTCTGGTCGAATAGAGATTCTACCAGTGTGAAGGTATTTGTACTGTAGGGAAACATTCTCTACCATCCTATAGCTACATCTGTACAAGATCCGGAGAGACAGAGCGAGAGATGGAGAGGTGAAGGATGGAGTTACAATTGTTTTTGTTTAGACTCAGATCCCTTCTCCGATACTTCTTTAAAAGAGAGGCTTAAAAAGAATAGATAAAAAAGGGAGGTTTGGGGTCCCCTGCTGGAGCTGCTGCCCCCGCGACCTGACTCCAGATAAGCGCGGGAAGATGGATGGATGGATGGATGGATGAATGGATTGATGGATAAAGAAGGTGGGGCCATCGACTGTACGGCAACACGCCTTTGTGTCAAATTCAGCAGATGTCTCCTCGCGGCCCCGCCAGCTGCCCGTTCTGTGTGCAAACTGAGACAATAACGGCTCTGTAAACGGGGACACAAACAAACCGCACCACACAACACTAGCCCAGCCTTGGCGATGTCGTGTCCAACTGAAGACGGGAACCTTCTGAGGGAGCAGAAGCACCCCATAGCATCGCGGACTCTACCTTTAACATGAAGACACATGTGTGACACTTCCCCCAGCATCACTGACTCTACCTTTAACATGAAGAAGGCACATGTGTGACACGCCCCCCAGCATCACTGACTCTACCTTTAACATGAAGAAGACACATGTGTGACACGCCCCCCAGCATCACAGACTCCACCTTTAACATGAAGAAGACATGTGTGACACGCCCCAGCATCACTGACTCTACCTTTAACATGAAGAAGGCACGTGTGACACATGCGCGCCCCCCCCCCCCACGTCGTCCATGCAGGCTCCATTCATCGGCCAGACGGCCACCGTGATTTCCATGAGAATAAGAGGGTCAAGGAGGCAACAGAGTGGTCCGTGCATCTGTTGCACCATGTGGCTCGCCCAGCGAGACAGCCTGAGTGTGTGTGGGAATGAGCAAACACTTCTTCACTCACGCAGAACACAACAACAACATAAAGATCTCTCTCTCTTTAACCTTGCCGTACACAGGGGAGGCGTGATGGATGAGAGCTTTTATATCTCTCTCTCTTCAAGGCCCCCCATCTGCCGCACACTTATTTAAATAAATAAAAATCACTTACGCAGTTATGTTCATTTGTGTATTCATTATTTTATAAGATTTTCCTGAACTTTGTCTCGCACTAGCAAGGCAAAAAGCGCATCACTGTTCTCACACACACAGTTGTTGAGGATACAGTATATGCACCTGACGTTTGTGGTTCAAACTAACAGACCGACCCAATACAATTTCATACACAAAATCAACAGACTTTATTTTGGGTGGAGATTCTGTGGAGAAAGAGAAGAAAGGGGCGATCCCATTCCGGGGAGAATTGTCTGAGCATTATATTACACAGTTATGAGCGGTTTCATGTGTGTACGAGTGCGTGCGGTAGATACAGTTCTAGTTCTTTAATCTCGGCGTTGCTGCGGTCCAAAACAGCCCCGCTCCCACTACAGTGAATATGTATCCCTATCGGCTACTCCCGTGTTTGCGTGTGCAATTAAACAGGATCTGAGCTCACACACACATCTATGTGTCTCGCCACTGACAGCATTACTGCAAGGCATCCAAGAAAGTGTTATGTGTGCATGTTTACCAAGACATGATTAAATAAAAGATTAGGCCCCCTTTTATCAGGCAAACACGATCCTACCCCAAAGGCCAGAAATGGTAATATATGAAAGGGCTCTCTCTCTCTCTCTCTCTCTCTCTCTCTCTCTACCATAATCCCATAAAAGTCATGGCAAAGCGCAGGAAGAGAAGCAGGGGCCCGTTAAGACACGCTGATTTACATTTGACACACAGGTGCCCAGTGTGTAGAGCTCAGCCCCGGGGGGGGGGGGCATTTTGGATGTGGAAGGAGGGGGGGTTGTGGGGGGACAATTGCTAGCATCAACACGCTACAGTTAGCATAGTGCTAGTCTCAACATCTTCCATTCCTTCCTCAGCACTACAACACAAAAGTGACTTGTGCTTAACGTCTGATATAGGCCCCTGGCCTGTAATCATGTCAGCGCTATCAGAAGTGGGGTACTACGCTGATGGCGTTGTCACTCACAAGATTCTATATGCAAGTTCAGCATGATGCTAGTGCATAAATATAGCACTAGTGCTATATTTACTCATTTCAGTTTATTTTAAAAGTATAGTCAGCGATTGTAAGAAGAAAAAAATAAAAAAGAAGCTGGTGTCTCTACACATCCCTGGCTCTGTAAATGGAAACCAAAAAGTTTTCAATGTGAGGAGCAGATCTTCTGAGGGAGCACCATATTGCATTGAAGGGAGAGGTGTTTTTGTTTTGTTCAGATATCAGTTCAGATATCAACCAGCTTTCTCCAGAATGACTGAATATACCTTTCAGCAGTATCCATACCAGCCTACTTAAATATTGAACTTATGTTTACAGTAACTCCCTCTGGCTGGCTGGGTGATGGCTGAACATAAACGAACAAAAAGCTACTGCTTGCTGCATTAGCTGCTGAAGAGAGGCAGGTCTTTTTCAGTATGGGTGGATGGTTTTAATTACAACCATCTGCTTCTGCTTTCAAGGGTGCCTGAACGAATTGCCACTTTTTTTCGGGCAGGTCAGAAGTACGCACATCCTACAGTGACGGATCTGCCAGAGTGTACTCCACTATTTCCACCCCGCCCACTGATCATCACATGCTATCTGTGGGCGTTTGTGTATTACTCAGGCATGTCTTGTGTTTGTCGTCTTGTGCCAGGGACTTTTCCCTCCAACGCTTACCCAAAAAGAAGAAGTGGTGTGAAAACAACACAGACACCACAAAAAGAAGCAAAACTGAAAGACGTTCTTTTCGCTTTATTGCTAGGTTAGAATACATGAATAACACCAACCACACTACTGTATGAACACGTTAATGTAGTGAAAGCCATAATAGGAAAGATAAAACATTTACACAATAGGGAAACTTTCTAAGGAAAGGAAACTTAGAGGAAGAGAAAGATGAAACCATGTTTTTTTAGTTCAGGGGGATAATGAGCTGAAAGGTTATTGAAAGACAGAAATTTACAGCTGACATTTCTCAAGATTAACTGAAAGAGGCAGTAAATGCCACTTCAAAATGTCACTGGAGGTGTAAAACCCCTCTGTTCACATGAAACTACCTTCAAATTAGAGACTTAACACTGATTTAGGATGACAGGCCATTTATGGTAGCACTATGTTAGTTAGCATAACTACGAGTATGTTCATGATCCCAAGGGCCAAAAAAAAAAAAAACACATGAACCGGAAATGTACGACATACGTTATCTAATGTACCCGGAAATGTACGACATACGTTATCTAACGTACCCGGAAAAGTACCACATGCGTTATATAACGTACCCGGAAATGTATACTATGTAAGTCATCTACTGTACCCGGAAATGTACTACGTGCGTTATATAACGTACCCCGGAAATGTACGACATACGTTATCTACCTATAATTGCTAGAAGTGCAAGTTCCAATATTCTAAGAACGTAACAAGTCATTAAGGCAGAAGGAATTCTTTGTGGTAGAGGGCCTGGTAACGTGGCTCTCTAGAGCCCAAGATCCCAAATGATGTGTTACACAAGCCTTAAGGGTCAGATCCATAGTCAAAACTGTCAAATAAATATGACAGAGACCGAAATATCTGAGGAAGACGGGGTAGATGGCAGAAATGCAAAATACAAAAAACACACCTAGCTTTGTGAAATAAAAAAAAGAATGGGAGAAATCAATTTGGGTGGGGTATGTAATTCAGGGGCAGCTACAGAGACCCTTGGAGGAACCTTAAATCCACCCCTCCCCCTGTGTAAACACTCTTAAAAGGCATAAGGAATCTCACTCATCTGTGGCCTGAAAAAAAAAGGGGGGGGGGGTGAGGGGTGTTTTTGGGGACAATCGGGGGGGTTGGGGGGTATGGGAGAGATAGCCAACACACAGCCTGCATGACGTGATCAGAGACATTATATACAAGAGACAGACCACAATTCTGAATGGAACTCGATGGGAGAAGTCTGTAACAGCAAATATGGCGGTTGTAGGAAGAAAGCCTGCTTTATAACGGCCAAGCGTGTGTGGTTGCACTGATGCAAGCCCAGAGCACAAGCATATATAACCTGAGGGCAAAAAGGCTCTATAAACAAGTGATTTATAGGCAGCGATAGGCAAAACAAACACACGCAACATATTCTCTCCGCAAACGTAGTGAGACAAAACGTTTTGGCCAAAAACATTGGGCAAAGAAGAATATAAATAGTATACTGTGCATCCTTAGGACACAGTCACACAGCCTACTGATGGTATAGGGTATCAATGGTCCTGCATGGTCCCATTTAGTAATAGGAGCCTAGCCAGTGCCACTACCCATTATCTAAGGTGGGTTGGGGACACACCCTGTCCACAATAGCCCAGGGTGCTGCCCTGGGCAGTTAGCCACATTAGACAACTGACATGTAGACATATTGCTTGTGGACCTGAGTAACCGCTGGAAAGCAATGGTACAGTATAGCTAAATAACAAAAGGTATAGGCTATACACCTGTTGGCGTGAGTTGACAGGTGCAGCCTTGTGTAGTGTGAAATAATATCTTAGATCATTGAGACTGAAACTGGGGTTAACTAATAGGCTACATTGTACCTGGGATATGAATGCTTTTGTTAGAAATAGCCAATTTATAATCACAATTGACTGCTTTCATCAAGTAAAATACATTTAATTAATAAGCCTATAGACAAATTAGGCTACAACAATATAACTAAACTAAGTTTTTCGCAAAGCAGAGAGTGTTGTGTCGTGACTTTGCCCGCATATGATGGTTGTCTGCAACCCCACGGGTCACCGCACGTATACAAGTTTTCTCTGTCGGCATTACGTGGCGAAATTCACACCCCTTCACAACGGACAGTGTCAAATTCAACGACGTATATGTATCTCGTAGTTTACATCGCCAACTCTGCCTTGTTTAATTTCGTTTAGAGACTGTGCGCGCACATAAGCTGCATACAGAATGGGAGTGCTTGAAGAGAACACAGGCCGAGCCGCAGAATTTGATGCGCGACGGTTCGGCGTGGGCGTTCTGGTTCGCCACCGCATCGCACTCTAGAAATAACTTTGCCGCGTTATTGCAGACCTGCACAAACAACGGAGGGCATGCTCAGCCATACACCAACGTGGGACGCCATGAAGGTATTAGACTACGGATAGCCTACTTGTTATTGTGGGGAAGAATCCTCTTAAGGAGGTATAGAAGTTAAAAACAGGCTGCTATAGATAGCAGGAATCCAATTAACGGGCGATTATAACTTAAAAGAAGAGTAGCCTGATACAGCCAAAGAATGTGATCTTTGTTCAAGCTTGTTCCTATAGCTGAACGCCAAAATGTGCGGCCGCGCAACACCAACCAAAACTTATATTCAAATTAAACAGAGACACATACATTAATGCATTCCTTATTATAGACAGTAGACCATTATAGCCTGCACAGCCTCAGTCCATTAAAATTGATAGGCTAATAACCTGTTGTAATTTCAAACGTGCACCTAAATCAAATCGATATGGGTATTTCTCAGGAGTTTTTAAACTGATAAGACGCAAGGTGCTCAAACTCGTAAAATCCTGCGGCATCTCTTATATGAAATATTACAATGTAGCTACGGTGTAAAATACAGTAGACTCTTACCTCTTGAATAAAAAACTCGTTGGTTAACTGTTTGTGTCCTTTCCAAAAGCAGATAGCAGGCGCGCTGAATGGCTCTCCTACATGTGAATGGACTGAAACGAGGTGACGAATTCCGGGAGCTTTATTTTATCCCAAAGTAGGCTACCTGCGGCTAATCTCCACCGGAGGTCTATCAATGAGACATATTCACTTGCAAATGAGCGTCGATCGTGTATTCCCAGTTTCACAGCCGCGCAGTAATGGTCCGAGCAGGTGAACGAATAAGCACTGTCTGAAACAGCCTGTCTGCACGGCGGTATTCACTTGTATAAGATCAGGAAACCGGGAAAGCCCGAGGACTTTACCCGAGACAGATCCACCGACCAATCACAGGGCAGAACCAGTGAAGCACACACACGCACACACGCACACACACACACACACACACACACACACACACACACACAGGCGCATATACTCGCCCCGCCCCTCTCTTCGATAACACCCCACCCCACACTCACACACACACACACACACACAGCCCATTCCCTCCCAGTACATATACCCACTACTGTGAGATATCACACGAGGGGAATTCTGTAATCGCTCTTCCGTAGTGTTATACACACTTAAAGTGTCCAAACAACAATGACAAGCATTTGCAACCAATAACATAAGGTGACAACTGTTTACAAGGCGCTCATGCTTCCATTTGCTAGATAAGGGACTCCATTGGGACGTTTAGTTGAGAATAACACCAGTTACATAGCCTACACATATTCAAGAACCAAGTGGGTACAATGATGAAAGTATATTAATCAGAGTAATGCGTAGGATACAAATCCTAGAACTTGTATTAACTTCAATCAGCAGATGAGCTCTTCGACCAACATGCTTTGGTTTATTGTTGGGATTTTGTTGTTTCACAGAACTAAAAGACTCAGTAGTTATTCTTATTTTGGGACTCAGTAGCAGGCAATTAGTCACTGTAATAGCCTACATTTACAGGAAATGTTTTAAATAAAACCAGGATGTCCCCAGCAATGTTACACAAACTGAAAACAAATATCTTCAAAAAAGCTTAAAATTAAAGCTTTATTCGATAGAAATTCACATTCTATTTTATTTTCATCTACTAATATAGCACACGTCTGTCCTAAAACCCCTTCGATGTCCAGCGTTATACTGTGTAACGTACATCTACATGTACAAAATAGGCCTACTGTGTACTTCATTTTTTACTTAAAAGGTGTAAGCGATGCTGGAGGAATATTGTTGATATTTGAGCTCATCAACAATAATATTGTATGCTTCTCTCTCTAGATTAGAAACTGTCCCTCAACATTGAACACGCATTGCCAAGACTGGTGATGCCATTCACACCACTTTTTACACTTTTCCACTGCATGGTATCGGGTCGGCTCTACAGCCTACTTTGGTTTCCACTGCAGTAATAGTACACCCCCTCGATGTAGCAGGTCGTCATAGCGACGGTGGTACATTGTGGTCCTTAAATAGATAATAATTTGTAATTAAATGTTTTTTTTTTTCTTCTAAACATGACGTCTCTATGCTGTTTGGAATCGCTTTCCACACCTTTAATGATGCATTCCAATAACACATAATATCACATAATACAGTGAATTCAGGAGCTTAAACTGCACTAAAACAGAATAATTTCAGAGGAACCCTTCCTGATATATGTATGTTAAACTACCAAGTTACATTGCAGACGCTGCTTATGTATGAGGTATTTCAACGGACATTGACGTATCCACAGCAGTGATGATCTCATAATGGCGGTGATATCGTCCTCACCCGAGAGACCATTTGGCTACATGGCACTACATGCATGTGTCATTGCAACAGTGCTACAGCCAACACTGTGTGAATATATTTAAAGACATCCCAGGCATGTTTTACATACTTATATATCCTTTTTTTTTTATTATATATTTATTTATATAAATAAAGGCACACACAGTAACACCCTTAACAGATAACCGTAAAACTTTGGAAGTTCATAAATAATATAACTGTTATATAAACTCACCAGTAGACTGTTAGTGAGTAACGTGATCATCCTAAAAAGTGTTTGAGAGGAAGCAGTGTTGTCCAGAGTCCGTGTGGCAGTATGCACACATCTATAACATCATCACACACACAGGAGCAACCAGGGAGATTATGAGGGCTTGTTTCTTTCATTATTTTCAAAGCAAAAACATATCACATCAGTATCTATAAAATTATATAAATACAACTTAAGAAGCACAAACGCTTCCGCAGCACACAAATTGCATATAATTAGCTATAAAAGAATGAGCTAAATTGTAAATCAGTCCCTGATCAAACATCACATCCATGACCATGCGTTGTGCGTTCAGTGGACTGAATGTTCTGAACGTTCAATGAACCGTTTCACTGAACGACACCTTTCCTCAAAAACGTTTGCAACGTTCTTGAACTACTTTCAAAGACGTTTGCTGTGTTTGCTCTGGCAGTTTAATAAGTGTTGCCACATATTTGCCTCAGTGTTATAAGTAGCCTATTTTTGAGTATTTGTCATAATCACTATTTAGTACCAACAATGTCACTTTTTTTTTTAAATGTCAGCTTTAAAATGTGGATTTTATCATTCAAATATACAGAATACTGGGGGGAAATGTAGGCCTACAGTAAGGGCCCAATAATCAACACACTGCAGAATCAGCTGTCCCCCCAAAAAGAGAATAAAATACTAAAAAAGCATTAAAACAATATAACAAATAAATGTTGTCCACCATTTAAATAACACTTTTAACTAAAAGTTCCACCATCCTGAATGTGGGGAGAGACCTCTTTTGGCACAGGTCGGCATGGAAACACCCTCTTGCTTCCGATTGGTCCAATCTGACGTGTGTAGCGCCCTGGACGGAAGTGCTCTTTCCTGGCTGAACTCTGTGAAATCGCCTACTGAGTCTTTAATGGATCGACACCGAGCATCAGCGAGTAGAGAAGCCCGGAAACCGTCGATCTAACATTCCTCCTTGGAACTGTGATGCAGGGAGTCTGTTGCTGCCTCCCCCGGCCCCTCCCCCACCCCTGCCCCCCTGCCGCCACACCGGCACCTCCCCTCCCCCGGCCCCGGCCCCGCCCCCTGGCGGGCCAGGCCCCCGAGCAGCTCCAGGACGCGGATTTCGTGCGCCATGCGGGCCCTCTCTCGCCGCTCCTCGCGGTCGGCCGCCTCCCGCTGCCGCCGCTCCTCCCGTTCCAGCCAGCGGGCCAGCAGCTCCTGGTGGCCCCGTGCCTGCTCCTGCCGCTGGGCCTCCAGCTGCACCAGGAGGCCCCGCGTCTCCTCCACCAGCCGCTGGAAGCACTGGGACAGGTGGCCCAGGGCCGGCTCCACCCCGGCCAGGGACCCGGGCCCCCCAGGCCCCGCCCCAGCCCCAGCACAGGCCCCGGGCCCCTCTGGGCGGGGGGGCGGGGCCGAGGAAGAAGAAGAAGAGTTGGAGTGGGGCGTGGTCCTGCTACTGCTGCTGCCGATGTTGTTGTTGTTGTTGTTGTTGTTGTTGTTGTTGTTGTTGTTGGTGGTGGGGTCCATGGTGGGCGGGGGCAGGGGCGAGGGAGTGGGCGGGGGAGGCATCGGGGGAAGGGCGAGTGGCGAGGGAGCGCGTTGGTGGAGCTCCGATAGAGTGCCTAGGAGGTCAGAGGTCACAAAGTCTCCAATAAAGGCAACATTAGAAATAAAAACAGCCCCCCACCACCAGGAGAGATAGCTGTGTGTTATTATCAAGTAACTTAAAGGTGGTGTCACAGGTTGGCAGGTATGCAGTGCACAAGCTGACAATTGCAAGCCAAAATGGGGTTACACTACTTGTGTAGTGCAGGCTACTCAACCATGGTTTGAACATAGTTTTATGGGTTTTGGACCACATACGGTTTAATTTTAAGGTGTTAATATTGCGCATGAATTCTGTCTCGCCGTCCAGACTACAGTTAATTGTTGTTCGTGTCAACAACACAGCAGCAGCTTGGTCACACCCTGTGTAGGAACGGTGTTGTTTTGATAGCCAGCCATGTATCTACTAAGCACATTATTTCATGAATGAAGGATTAATTACAGAGCACAACATCACAGCCACCCTTGCCCACTAAACAGCCATTTGCCCATAAGCACGTATTAATGAATGAATTAAGGGTTACATAGAAGCCGTTCTTGCCGCTACAGGGATATGATAGATAGACTTGTGAACACGTGAACATTGTGAAAGTTTCTACATTTCTGGGAGAAGTTGAGCAAAAACCCACATACACTATATATATGCGTGTGGGTGAAAGGTCAAAGCGCATAGAAAAAGCGACACATTTAGAAAGCTAAATACCCACATGCGTGTGGACTAGACCTAAAACATGCAGGGCAGAAGATCCCCAGGACCAAGCAAAGCGTAGTGCTGCGGCTTTGTGGTTGTGAGCGGTGTTCACCACTTTGTTTATGTTCCTATTTATGGATCAAGGGCTGTGCGGAAGTATCGGTAAGCGGTGAGCTAGCGAAATGAGAGGACATATTTGGTCAATTTGACAAAAAGTGTATTAGCACACAATTAGCTGACTGCACCTTTAAAAGCAGCATACGTACCGTCAGGGTTGTGATAGACACCCGTCTGCAGCAAGCCGGTGTCGCCGTACTCGTACTCATACTCGTCTGTGGAGTTTTCAAGGTCCTCCATTTTCACCTCGGCCTCAGGCTGCCATGCCGGGCGCTCCACCACGCTCTCCACCCCCGCCACCGCAGAGGCGATGAGCGGAACAGGCCGGCCGCCGTTGTCGTCGTTCCCCTCCAGGAACGCTGCGAACCGCGCACCCACCGTGTCGGCGCCGGGCCTGAGGCCCGCCGTTCTCAGAGAGAGCGCCGCTGTCGCAAAGCATTTGGAGCCAAGATGGCGTCCCCTGTCCGACCCCGTGGATTTGGAGACAAGATGGGGTCCCCCATCCACCGCCATGTCACTGGAGCCAAGATGGCGTCCCCCGTCCGTCCCCAAGTTATCAGAACCAAGATGGCGTCCCCTGTCCTCGCCTGCCACGCCATTGGAGCCAAGATGGCGTCCCCCATCTGTCACGCCATTGGAGCCAAGATGGCGTCCTCCGTCCGACGCCCTGCGGCCCAGTACGGCGTCCATCTCTGCAAAGTACTTGAAGGAGCAGGGCTGCTGGCCACCGCCCGCGCTGCGCTGCAGCTTGGCCCGGACGTAGTTGGCCTTCAGCGTCTTCACCCGCAGCCGGCACTGGTGGGGGCTGCGGGCGAAGCCCAGCTCGCACATGCGCGCCGACAGGATCTTGAAGACGTGGCGGTTGCGCAGGTTCTCCGCCAGGCTCTTCTGGATGCGCTCGTCGCTCCATGCGCACAGCAGCACCTGAGTCTCCTCCACGGACCAGTTGACCGAGCGTTCAGCCTCCCGTTTCCCTGGAGACGGAGGAGCATAGCCAGGTGAACAAGGTGTAGGCCTTTATACACTGGCGGTTAACTTGGTCTTTATTTCTAGTGGAAAACACAGCTTGGCTTTGGCCGAAATTCGACTTTAAAAGCACATATGGACAGGATACAGTGCTCCAAGCAAACAAGCTTGAAATGTTGTGAAAACAAACACAAAAAATGCAATTAAGTATTAAAATATAATTTAATGACATACTGAAAACAAGTAGTTTAGTTGCTTTCTTGAAAACGGAATATGTGGTGCCGTAACTATGAGCAAGCCTGTTGCATTTTAATGTGCGAAATTACATGGCCCATTAGAAAACTCCTAAGTGTAGCACTAAGTGTCGTGGCGAATAGTTATCCCCGCCCAAATGGTTGCTTACCCTCTTTATTGATAACTACACAACTGAGATTGCTTGTGCAAATTGTCAACGTGAAGCACTGTCAATGGCAACAGCTGATCTACCATGTTGCCAAGATTACTTTGAGAAAATAAAGACACACATATATATATAAGATGAACATCGC
The DNA here is from genome assembly GCA_025399935.1 of Amblyopsis rosae. Lineage (NCBI taxonomy): Eukaryota > Metazoa > Chordata > Actinopteri > Percopsiformes > Amblyopsidae > Amblyopsis > Amblyopsis rosae. The sequence continues at coordinate 11,857 of JAODTR010014267.1, forward strand.
AGAAACATACTAATTACATAATAATGACAGAGAAAGAATCTAAATATTAGAGTCTAAAGGAACGATTTCGGCGTGGGGACAAGTGACGGCACGATTCCTGCTAGCAAACACAACTGTAAGCTAAGAGCTAGTACGATAGTAGTTAGTGACTATCAACTATCAAAAACAGATCTATCGTAGAAAATATAAACCTCAGGTCACAGACAGTCAAAAACTTGTCAGGTTCTTACTTTTCGACGTCGAGACAGAGTTGGTCGAGTTGATCATCGGTAAATTCATTTTGGAGCGGAGCAGAAAATGTAAACATTTCCTCCGATAATCCCCTTCCTGGATTCAGGCGCTTTACGCGTGACGTCAGCAAACACCCAAGGCGGTCGCATTGCTCCTTTGCTGCATACAACCTTGATTTCAAGATACACTTTTGCGGCTGTGTTGTTAAAATAAGATAAGGGGATAAGATCTGGTGGGACAATTAGACAAAATGAGGTGACTGCAGGCCAGGGTCATTTCTGAATTGACAAACATTGTACAACTAATTGTGGACAGTGATTGTCAGTGTAAAAAACATTATTTTCTGATGAGATATAGGCTACTCTACTGTCACACGCTATCACCACAGCTCTGATGGTTGAGATAGTCCTATCAGATGAACTGTTAAACAAATTGAACAAAAGCTATATTTACACAAGGACGCAATGGTTCTCTTATAAATTGCATTACAATTTGCTTAAAACCTCTTAAACCCTAGCACAATTTCTAGGAAAATCGCCTAAAATGTAATACCACAAATAAATCAAGTGCAGTTCCTCAACCATGAGGCCTATATACACACTTCTGGTCTGATAGGGCAGAAGCTCTTGAAGCTAAATACATTATAAGTACACTGATTTATATTACCACTGCAGAGTATATAGAGATGGAAAACAGTCAACATTTTAAATTTTATTTCCGCCTAACAATATACAAAATATTAGAGTAAACAATCCCTTTGGGATGATGCAGTTGCAGCCCCAAACCTCTAGAAAGCAAAAGCCCAACATCTGAATATTTCATGTGCAAAGGTTGATTCTAATAAAGTGAAGCAGAGCAAATATAGAGAGGTTTTATTAGAAACATGTCAGGCAGAATCTCTAGTTATGCCATGTTAAAAAAAAATTACACATTTTGGCACATTTGAAATATCTCATTTACCAAACTGTTTGTGAAAATAGTTATTATGTTATAATAGTTATATATATATATAGTTGGAATCTGTAGATCCTGGGCTTTCATGTGATATGAGGCAAGTAAGCAGAATTGCACGTGCACTATATGTGTACATAGTGCATGTACATTTTTATTTCTGAACATATGCACGTTTAGATGCTTGGTGTTAGAATTGTGTTACGTTTAGATAAAATTGAAAATTATTAGATTGCAGTCGAGCTTCTCTGGAAGTGGATGTGCAGAATGCCTATGTATTTTCAGCATGATCAAAAAGCGTGCAGGTAGTGAAGAGTGCGCTGCCCCCGTTTTTGGGGGCTGCAGTTTTTAAGAGGTTTTAAAGCTGTGCGGTTTTCCTTTAAATGTCTTCATTTCATTACAGCATATCGTTAGCCTAGCAGTCATTGCAATTCAGATACCTCTCCTTTTTTGCTATCCCCTCTGCCGGTGCTGAACACTGTAATTTCTGCTGGCGAGACAGAAGAGTAGAGACCACCTTAGAGGGGTCATTGTGTGCATTCCTCGTCTGTCTGCCTAGAGCAGTGTGTCTCTGGCCCTATTACTCTGGTTCATCTGCCCCATGCTTTTCATCCTCACACAGTGATTAGACGCGTCCTAAGTGCTGCTAATGCGCTTTCAGCCTACAACGCTGCAGTTAAGACCTTGATCTAGCAGTGTCATTACGTGAAATTGCACAATAAAACGAGAACATCCAAACACATGGTTTTTGTTTTTTTGTAAACCAGTTCACTCACACAGGAATAGGAATAGTTAAGTGGGAGATGCAATCGCGCTCGTTGTTCCGGGGATTTTGACCCAGCCTTTTGACATGCTATTTACAATTGTGTCATTTAAGGGACGCTTTTATCCAAAGCGACTTACAATGAGAACAATTCCAGCTGAGAGTCCAACACCCAGACCCTACCCTCTAAATTAGCCTCCGTGACACTAGAGATAATCCACAGCTTGTGTTTCCTTTTTCACCTTAAAGAAACACTTCCCCGATATACACAACAACAAACAGGTCAGGAACTTTAGTATTATGGTTAACAACAACACTAATCACGCAGAGAGAGGAGCCACTCTTGCTCCTCTCTCTGACACTCTGCTGCTATTGGTGCAGTCCATTGTACTCGGAGCAAAGCAATCTCCGACATGGAAAAATGCAATGGAACGCTTCTTCAAGTCGAATTTCTCAAGGCTGAGTTTGCCGTCTTAAACGGACGTCACAGCAATGTGGCAATGTGGGAGCACACTAGGGGTGGGGGGGGAATCAATACAGCATCGCAATACTTCCCGTGGCAATCTTATTTTATTATTATATAAATTGCACACTAGAATATAAATTATCAACTTACAATATTTATTATCATGTCAGTTAGTCGGCTTGACAATCACATTTTGCAGCAATACAATTTATGTGAGATGAACAAACATGTTGACAAAGTATTCCTTTGGGGACATCATTTGAAGTTGGAAAAAGTAATAAAATGCAAAATATCACAGAATATTCCAATATGTTTAAAATCGCATTAATATCATATCGTGACATAAGTATCGTGATAATAGCGTATTGTGGGGCCTCTGTTGATTCCCACCTCTAGAGCCCACAGTTGGCAATAAGAAAAAACATTCAATAGTCCTACTTTATAGATGTATGTGTTGTGAAACATCTTTGCAGGCATGCAGTAGTCTACCTATTTTGAGTCTGTCAGGGTGTAGTGGCGTTGTGGACAAATCACCTAATTGATGCTCTACCGGTCGTTAGTAGATGCTTGGTGAAGCTTAAAGACTTGGAAGAAGGACCGTTTTTTCACAGCAATGGAGCCTCAAAATGGTTCCCGGATGTTAGCCTAAATACTAAAAGTACACTATAAATTATATTTTAAATCTAAATCGGAGCATTTATTGACTACTAATTACCAAAAAACGAAGTTAAATATCTGTATATAGATATATTTGCCCGCCAATTTGCACAATAATGTGATATAGTAGTGTTGCTTACGATACCTTTAATTCTGACTGTTAACAAACAAGTTAGGTTGATTATTCAGGGTTCTGGGTGGCACTATAATGTGATATAGGAGTGTTGCTTACGATACGTTTAATTCTGACTGTTACAAACATGTCAGGTTGATTATTTAGGGTTCTGGGGGGCACTATAATGTGATATAAGAGTGTTGCTTACGATACCTTTAATTCTGACTGTTAAAAAACAAGTCAGGTTGATTATTCAGGGTTCTTGGTGGCACTATAATGTGATAAAAGAGTGTTGCTTACGATACCTTTAATTCTGACTGTTAAAAAACAAGTCAGGTTGATTATTCAGGGTTCTGGGTGGCACACTAATGTGATATAGGAATGTTGCTTACGATACCTTTAATTCTGACTGTTACAAACAAGTCAGGGTGATTATTCAGGGTTCTGGGTGGCACTATAATGTGATATAGGAGTGTCGCCTTACAGCGTATGGGGTGCCGGTGGACGTTGGTTCAAACCAGGAGGGCTTTAATGGCACAGGAAATATATTCACCCACGCAGCCACAACAACCAACCTTTGCAGACTGTGGAGGAGCGGCTCAGGAATGTGCACAGGACCACGCTTTCCAATAAAAAAAGCTCTGCGGGAAAATTTACGAGCGCAATAAATAAGTGCAAGGCCTGGAGCACGTCCTTTGTCCCTGGGTGTGTGTCCTGATTGCTCTGCTGGAGCGTGAGGGGACAGGTCTGGACCGTCCCCTGGTGTGATTTGGAGGGCAGAGACACCGCACGCCAAGCAAGAAGCAGGGTGCAGCACGTTAAACTAATTCGATTAGTTAGATATAACGTGCTATGTTGTGATATCTGTCCTTGCATTGTCCTGGTTTCCTGTGTACATGATGACAATTGTGCAAACAGCACAGATTATAACAATTTAATGAAATATAGCCTAACCATTTATAAACCCCCCGTATCCTGAGTTTACACAAGCTTTACATGTTAGCACCTCTAGATGGACAGGCATTATACAAGAGCGTTTTGAATCCATATTGACCAGTGAGCCAAAATATATCAAATATCAAAGCTGTCAATATTAAATGTAAAGTTTAAATTCATCAAATATCTCCACGCGGTCCACTAGCTGCCTGTTGTGTGTGTGTGCGCTGAAAATATAATCTGGTGTTTCTACACAACCCTGGTTATGTAAATAGGAACACAAGCAAAGTGGTGCAGACCATACCATGCAACATTATCGTGTCCTCGGCAATGTGTTGATCAAAGTGTTTTTGGCTTTGATCTAGTTAAAATATCAACCAGTTTACGCCAGAATGACTGACTCCACATTTCACTCAAAGTCTTGAAGGCAGGCTCTGTCGTTCTCGAGAACACTTGCTAACTTCAAACGCAAATTAAAAGCAAAAACACCTCTCCCTTCAAAGCCATAGACTGCTCGCTCAGAAGCTCCACTCAACACAATGGAAAGCAAGGGCACTGTTGTTGTGAGAGGTGAACCAGTGCTGTGTAGAAGTGCCAGATAATTTCTTTAAGCACACACAGAAAACGGAAAGCTGGCGGAATGCGAGGAGAATTAGCTTGCAATCGCAGACTATACCTGTAAGGTTGTTGTTGTTGTTGAAGCAAGCAGGCAGCAGGCTACAGATGTCTTACATATGTTCTGCAGCTGTGGAATACATGGCTGCTGTAGGCCTACATCCAGGGCGATGCTGCCACCACAGCCCACAAGAGCCCACACAGAGGAACCACCACTAACGTTTTTTTAATCAGCCTTCAGAGGACGTGTGGCGGGGGGAGCAGCAGCACCTTGTGTTTTCAAAGCACACCGCCTCATTTATAACCTCTCATAACAATTACAGGACCCGCGGTGCCGCCGCTGGTTCGGCCTCTAATTCAGCCGCGTTTTTATAGCAGCTATAGCTGCCAATTTGCCGAGGCCATTTTGACCGACTGTGAACTTCTGGAAAGCCGTTTTGCACATCACAACACTTCGTACAAGCAGCACATGCATCTGTGGGAAGCATCCCATGCTGTTATGATATTTTCAACACTATGACCCATCAGTCTGTGGTGTGGATACTGTGAGAAACCAAGAATTTAAATAGTTTGTTAAGGTTTGGCTGAAGGCTTGCGAGACCAAATGTCCACATGTTGGTATCGCTGCTCATTTTCCTTTCTACAGATGAAATGAAATTCAAAGGAAAGTGCATGTTCACTTTGGTTTGGACAGTATGGTACATGTACTGGATGCAGTGGCTCCCCAGAGTAATCCAACATAACATAACATATGTTGCTACTATAGCCTATTTAAATTACTATAAAATAATGGTATAGCTGTTTTACTTCAACCACCTCTGGGGATAAAGGTCACTGTTATTATGGTGGGTCGCAGGCTGGAAAGAT
>JAODTR010014278.1:0-27065 GCA_025399935.1 Amblyopsis rosae
ACGTCCCCAGAGCCAGCTTCTGCTGCCCGGGTCTGGTCCGTCGAGGCCCCTGACTTTCACTGCCACCCATATGACAGTGCACCCGACCCCCACGGTTCCTCCCACGAGTGGTGGGCCCATAGGATGGACAAGGATTTTCAACAGGACATTTTTAAAATACAAAAAAGTATAATCTGTGGTAGGGTTATTTTAGCGCATTTTTGAGGTAAAATGTATTGTGGCGCCAAGATGAAAGTTGGTTAGGAGAAGAACTGTGAAGAGTTTAGCAAACGTGACCAATGTATTGAAAAATGGGTTATAGCGATTGCAAAACGTTAGTCAGCGGGAACATCCTATATATTGTATCTCAACTAATGAAAAGATGGGAGCAAAAACAAAAGTGAAGAGACAGGAATATTTGTTCAGTAATAATGTATGCAAATACTTCCTGTACGTTCACGTTGAGTGTAGCAGATTACTTTGAATTGCATGCATATGAAACAAGGGAAAAAAAATCACCAGAACACCCATTACACATTCAAGGTAGCAATCCTGTAGCCTAAACACTCAATTACAGTAGGCTTATTATATTATAATCTATTTCCCATCATTCTGAGAACAGGTGGCAACGCCTAAGGTAGAGCGCATGAGTATCAATTGAAGGTTGTCCTTTTGGCTCAGTTCACCGGGGTAATGGAATGTCTGTGCCACTAGTCGGCCACCTAGGTAGGACCGCATGAGTAAACCAAACGCGATGGGGACCCAATCGACGGCACGGTATTTATTTTGGTTTGTTTCCGCCTATATAACCTAGATAACAAACGCAGTAATAAATTATGTGTTCACATGGTAGTCCTTACCTTCAGGTTCGACCTCTTACACAGGAATCTAAAACGTGTTTTCCTAATCTAAAACTGTGTTTAACACAGGCAACGTCATCAAGAGTAGGCTCTAATGACCACGCCCCGTTCTTAGTGTTCTGTGACGTAGCCTTCTGAACGATATGTCTTAACTAGATAGAGCTCGACCCTAGTTCTACGGCGTGGACACTTATTTGCAGAGCATATTTGCTTATTTATTAAGAGTTATAATGGAATTAGCATACATTATTCAGATTTTAAATATTTACATGTGAGAACTAATATTCAGATCATTTAAAATATATTCTAATCTGTAGTCCGCATTTTAAAATCTTTAATTATCCCTGCTGTTGACACTCAAGTCACCTAGCGAACCATTTTAAATTGTCATGTGGCACCTATTCTTGTCAATAAAGTTAATAACCCATGGACTATAATAGATCATATGCCATGAATGATACATATGTATTACACTGGCTGCTTGTTCTAAAAACTAGTCACATTTTTTTTATACAGATTTTATAATTTAATGGGAGCAGTAATCTAGAAACCCAAATACTCACTCAGATCTGAAAATACCAAAGAAAATGCCCTAATGCATAGAACACTGAAAATATAGCTCCAGGACTAGGCAGTGCTGTCACTGACCCAGGGACACAGCATGCCTCTTAAAATACTGTCATAAAAGCAAATATTTTCAAAAACACCAGGTTCCTCAACTACATTATGAGGACAGTGCCCGTTAGGAAAAGGCTTTATTTTCTCTGTAAAACAAATGCATTACTTCTATTCAACAGTCAGCATATGAATGAAGTCAGTCAAATACTTTCTATTAACATTTCAGTTTATTGGCCATGAGGTACCAGCTCAGACAAGGACTCCATACAGTTTAAGAACATCTGTGTATTTAGCAATTTTGCTCTCCACGTTCTTCTCTGCTTTCTTTGTTAACTTGACCAAGGTCTTTTTCTTGGAGTAGTGAAGCTTGGCCTTCTCCTTTCTCTTCCCTTCCAGGGTAGCTGTGATAGCCTGGTACTTCCAGCCAACCTCGTGGGCTAGACGGCCAAGGAGAGCAAACTAAAAGAATAGAAACAAAGTTAAAATGGCAATCTAGTTTACAGCACCCACTTAAGATTTGAAAATATTTTGTGCTACCAATAGATTTCATAATATAAAAAAAAAAAAAACCTTTTAGGCATCACCAAAACATCAAGTTTGTGAAATACTGAATATTTAACACTTAAGGCCAGACACTTTCAGACATAAAGTCCAGGAAAACATTAATTTTCTTAGTTACACCAATACTGTTCATGGGAAACAGTGAGTGCAAATAATTGTTATAAATATCACTAATTCTAAAGCAAGTTGTGGTATACAGAAAGATTAATCCGTGTTAAGTATGCTTTGAACAGCCAGCACGCTCATCTGTGTTGTCCAAGGTCATGCATTTGGTAGTATGCTGGGGTTTAAAGTATGAACATGTCCTCAACTCAACTCAGCAGTCAGATCCATTGTTTAATCATAAAATGATCAGTTAGGATATAAACAGCTCATCATTGTCGAGCAAGAACCTTTGTTGTGAACGATGGAACAAGTTCAGTGCATATGACCAAATGTGTATCAAGAAACACAATACAAGTATCTCAAAGTATAAATGTTGTATCGTGATTTAAAATATAAATGCATATATATTTTACCCACCTTGCGAGTGGGCTTCAGACGCACAACCTTAAGGGCAGCTGGCACAACCACACGCTTCCTCTGTTAAAAGAAAAACAATAATAAATTGGGAGCGGGGGGATTGGACAGCAACAAGAAGAACTGCATGTCTCAGATAAGAGTTTCATTTCAGACTTCATAATCAAAGAAGGTAGGTAAGGAAATGTTGCATCACAGACAATATATAGTAACCAAACATGGCTCAGTGTCCTCTTTAACCAAAACTGTACCTTGTCATAAGGTGGAGGAATACCGTCAAACACCTTCAACCTCTCTAGGGCGGCCTGTCCCCTTTTTGTTTTGTGGGGAAGCATGCCTTGAACAAAAACCAAACAGTTATAAATATATTTATTTTAAATGCGCAAAAAAAAAAAAAAAAAAAGGTAATTTCAACAGGTACTTATTTCCATTAAGGTAACTCAGGAGTCAGATCCGGAAGTTTTGTCATCAGGTGATGATCAGCTTTGGGATAATAACTCATCATTGATTTTGTTAAATCAAAACATTTGAACCCAGCCTTCATGTCAAGGTATTTACAATGCAGACACCAAAAGCATGACAATTAATGAATCCAGCTACCATTAATTTTAATATTCTTACTTATAAACAATTCCTTCCTTTTAACCTATGAACTTTACTAAAATGACTAAATTAATCTCATTAAAGCCACGTTAGCATTACGTGTGACACCTTTGCCATAGAGAAATGCAGCAATCGTATTTTGTTCAGCATTATGACAAACTGTTCAAGAGATACTCCATTCTTATATTTTATGACCACACCTCTAACAGTCCTCCAGAAGATCCTGCTTGGAGCTCTGAAATGATATGGTCCACGAGAGGGATTTGTATTCATCCTCTTGCGGAGGAAAGCCAAGTACTTCACTAAATGAAGACAAAGCAGAAGATTTGAGAACCACAAATTAATGCTTTGACAAGAATACAGAAGATATTTATGTCTCAGATGGTAGTGCATGAGAAGTATTCTCAAGGTCGTTAAACTCAAATTCTTGACAGGTCAACATCACAGACAAAAGAATGTCAGATAAAGTTTACAGTAGGGCTGAACGATTAATTGTTTTCTAACCGAAATTGCGATTTGAAACAATGAGATTAGCAAATTGTAAGGCATGATTTATATGCGTATCTGACCCATTGTTTTTGTAGTGTTAATGGTAGCATTTGCATGCCGTCTCTTAAAATGGCAATTGTAACAAAGTGCGGTGCTCCTCTAGGCCTAGTTCTGAAATTCAGGACTGTATTTCTATGGTAAGTACACGCCCACCTGCAACACATGAAAGCACATTCGTGTTCTGCTGAAAACTTGCCTCCGCTGAGCTACAAGCAAAGTCGGAAAATTTATGGTAATCCCGAATTAAAAATAAAAAAAAAGTGGTGAAGGTAACGGACACACCTTCTGTAGTAGTTGCTGCCAAGGAAGTTGGCAACAGCAACCCTATTTACACGCAATATTGGTCAAGCCAAATCAACATGCTGAGTAAGAGTCAGCCAGCGTCCGGTTTACAAGTACAAATGTAAGACACGTAGCATCTACGGCCTACCCTTTAACTGAAATGAACAATGTCATGCCAAATCAAACCGTGAATGCAGCTCTGTACCGTAGTGCTTCACGGCATGCTTAACAGCAATGAGGACGTTACAATCTCAGGCAGGCTAAATAGAAACTAGATCATATCCATGATGAAGGTTTGTGTGCCGCATCTCTGAAAAATATGAGTGCGCATAACCGGCTTTAGTTTCGACTGGTCGATCACCCATATAAGCGGCATAAAACAATAAAAATAGCACCCATAAAAAGGTGCAGACACTGGAACTGTAGTTTAGGAGGATGCGCCCACAGGGGTTTCTAGGATCAAACATTGGGGGAGAAGGGGGGTCTAATGAGAATACAGTGCCTGCTAAAACACTAATTTCACTGTATAACAGTCTGTTTATACAATCTTTAAAACAGGTTCGTTAGACAGAAAATCATAACTATCATCTACCAATTGTTAAAATGAATCCATGCTTAAAGAAATTTTTTATCTTTATGCGCTCATCCTTTCATTTGAATTATAGAGCAGTTCATATTTCGATGCCATCTCATGTGGTAATGCATACATGTTTAAATATATTATGTATATATTGAACTTAAACCTTGACTTTAAATATAGCAAATCATATCGCAATCTGTCAGAAAAACCAATTAGATATTTTCCCAAATCGTTCAGCCCTAGTTTATAAGATAAGAGAAAATTTCGTACTCACGTTTGTTACGGTAGAAGTTGCCCGAGATGTTTATGCCCTCACATCTTACCACTACAACTTTATGACCTGAAAATAAAGTGCTTTAACTTCTGAAAATCTGAGCAAATACTAATGGTGATGTGTGACCTTTGTCTCAGATGGTAATGCATGTAGAGTTTTCTCATAGTTAGAACTCAATAAAGGCAGGTAAATTGATCATCATTGACTTTGAAGTAGAACAAAAGATGTTTAACATTATGGTTAGTCATGTTTATTTTGTTGTGCTGAATTAAAAACATACCCAGCAATAGTTGCTTGGCCACAATTGCAGCAAGACGGCCAAGTAGATGACCCCTGCCATCAAGCAGCAGAACCTAAAAAGAGCAGATACATTAAGCTCGTGTTCAGTACCTACCTAACAACTTAATTGTCCTATTGTATACGGTACGGTACACAAGGTAGTTAGCCCAACAGCGTCTCAGATGGTAGTGCATGTAGTATTCTCATGGTCGTTAAACTCGAATACTTATGTATTGAATCATCACAGACAGCGGGCAATACAGTAGGAACAGTACTGTACGGTACCGTAACATAGTGTAACAATGAAGGTTTGATGACAGCACGTGTAAATGGCCAGTGCAAAGAAACTTGAAAAGTTAACCAAGAGAAAACAAGTTTGTTATACAGTTGACAATTCTGGATTCGAATTGGCTACGTTTTAAAAACCACGTATAATCTTTAAAATAAGTTATTAGTTTGTAGCCATCAAAAGGCACGAAGCTAACGTTAGCTAGCTAAATAACTACCATGGAGGCATGACGGCTCAGTCGTGGCTGTTAAGGTTCCAAAAAACATTATGGACGTTCATATGTCAAACTTATAAGCACACTATGATGGACTGCTGTTATAATTAAGTCATATATGTTAAAAGTTAAATGCAAAACTACATTTATTTTAAGAAAACGGATAATAAGCATATCCCGCATTGACCCACCTTATTGAACCGGTCCGCCATGAAGAGCGAAAAGAAAGGGAAACGGGGCTGCTCGCAGTAAATGGCAGGGGTTTGAAGGATGTGACGAGTTACATTTGATCTACTGTCGCCACCGCCACCTACAGGATGGGGGACATGAAAGCACTAGAAGCATACTACGGTATTATACACTGTATACTATACAGTAAGTGTATAGTATGCGTTCGTCGTGTCATGGTCATTATACTGTGTACACGCACACAGTTTATTATAATGATAAATACATTATGTAATAATTAATTTAACGTGTTACTTTCTCTTATAATGCTCCTTAGGATGCAACATTACCACCTGGTTATTTTCAAATTAATTAAACAACATCTATTATTTTTCACATTCATTTAATTTTCTCAAAATTAATGGAAATGAAGCGCAAACACAATATACTTAAAAGGCTTATGGAAAAAATAAATATAAATACAAATGCATAATATATATATATATATAATTTTTCCAGTTTATTATTGAAATTCAAGCAGTTCAAGCAGTCCTAGTCCAATGAATAACTTGAAATGGTACAAAGGCAAGTGGTGAACTGCCAGAGGAAAAAAAAAAAAAAAAAGATTAGCTTATAATGTGAAAAATAATGTACTTTTCAGAATTATACAAAAAAGTATTTTTCAGGGAGTAAGAAATTGGTTAACAATTTAAAACTATTCTGCAGCAACTGAGGTTGATCAAGCCTTGAATGTTGGTGCTACCAACTCCCAGTGTTCCCAACTTGCCTTGATTACTTACAACCCCCCGTCTGCATAAAAGTAGTGTTGGAATTCACTGTGGTACCATACCTTCGTGAGCATATTTTGAACTGCAGTGTATTGCAGAAAGTAGTGTTGTTATAAAAATGGCAAGAGAGAGACAGACTATCATACCACTTAAAAATGTAGGTCTTTCCTACAGAGAAATGGCCAAGAAAGTCAAGGTGTCAGTGAGTAGTCTCCTTCACCATCAAAAGGCGCTCAGAAACTGGGGGACAATCTGACAGAAAGGTCTGGCAGACCCAAAGCCACAACAGAATAAGAAGAAAAGTTTCTGAGAGTCAACAGCTTGAGCGATAGGCAGTTCACAGGACAACAGCTTCAAGCATAGCTTAATAGTGGTCATAATAAGCAAGTCTCAGTTTCAACTGTAAAGAGAAAACTTCGAGCTGCAGTTTGACAGGTAGAGACGCAGCAAGAAAGCCGTTGCTAAGACGTCAGAATAATAAAAAGAGGCCTGCCTGAGCCATGAAACACCACCAATGTACTACGGAAGAAGGTGTTATGGACACATCTGATGAATCAAAATGTGAAAACTTTGCGCAGGGTTTTGTAGACCATCGATTAGGTGAAAGGATGGTTCCTCAGTGTGTGACATCAACTATCAAATATGGAGAAAGAAGCATTATGGTCTGGGGGTGTTTTGCTGGATCCAGGGTCGGTGACTTGGCGTGAAAGACTGAAACTAAATGGCTACCACAGCATTCTGCAGGGCCATGCAGTACACTCTGGTATGTGCCTATAGTTGTTCAGGGGTTCATCCTACAGCAAGATAATGACCCAGAACATAAGTCCAAGCTATGCCAGAACTACCTTAGGAAAAAAGAACAAGATGGTAAGCTTAAAAAGTGGCCAGCAGTCACCAGACTTGAACCCCATTGAACTGGTTTGTGATGAATTGGACAGAAGAGGGAAAGCAAAGCAACCTACAAGTGCCATACATGTATGGGAACTTCTGCAACAGTTGGGAATAACTTTCTGAAGAATATTTGATTTCCATTGTACAAAGAATGCCACGAATGTGTTTAGCTGTTATATCTGCCAATGGTGGCTACTTTGAAGCGTCAACAGTTTAGAATACATTTTCATTTATAAATTGATTCCATTATTTATTTTTTAACTTCAATTGTTTATTGGTTTCATGCTTTCATTTCAGAGTACCATGACACATTGAACTGCATGAATTTAAATAAAACCTGGAAGAATTGGGGTGTTCTATAACTTTTGACGATAGTGTATTTGTATTTTATTTATTCGAAAAGCAGACTGCATGTGATTAATTTAGACTACAAACTAGTAAGGCACCAAACCTGAAGCTAAACAATGCATATTGATATTTACTTTCCAATACTATTAAAATGTTATGAGACATAGTGAAATTGCACATTTTGATAAAACCAGTGGGAAAAGATGCATGCAGACTTGGGCGATGCTGTGATGGAATGGTATGTAGCAGGGGCTGCAGGGAATGAAGAACGATACATTATTTTGTACTCCTTTCTTATGTAAAAACACACAAGTCTGCAAAATGTTAAATTGGGCTCTTATGCAAAATTAAGTTAAGGTTTTAAGACCCTTAACATGCAACAGCAATAATGCAATAAAAACAATTACCATTTTAGGATAAGCAACTGTTTTAATAACCTCAAAGCATTTGCACAATCACCCACACCTCTCGCTCTTATGAGCCTATGCATGCAGCAATCTGAAGGTATTCAACAATAACTATGTGAATCTCTGGTTGGCTGTTTACTCTCTCAGTCATCGTGTTTGAGCTTTCTGATCTTTCCCTTGTGGCGGTCAATCTCACGCTGCAGACGCTCAATCTCTTTCTTATGGTGATCAATTTCCTCTTGGTGGTGCTGCTTTAATGCAGCCAGCTGTTCCTGCTCTTTACGTCTGTTCAGGTGGAAAATATAAATTAGAGTGAGCATGAAGGACTGGGATTGACAAAAAGCAATGAAGAACAATATCTTATGGTGGACGGAAATCAGATGTAGAAAACTGCTACGGTCAAGGTGGCTTTATCCATCAATTTCACTTCAGAAACTTTGTGTACAATTAAAATTTGAACAAACAACAAAATATGTGGTTACATACTTGAAGTACATCTCCTCTTCAGCAGCCTGTTTCTTTCCCATGCCTCCACCTGCCTCCCTGATTGATCCTCCACTGCCACCACCTTTCCCAGCACCTGCACCGAGCTCACCCAGCTAAAACAAGAAGTGGGGGGGTAGTCCACCAGAAACACAGGAATACAGAGATGGTCTGAATGCCATTCAACTCAATTGGAGACGTGTACATGGCTCTGGACTCGATTCGTTTTTTATATATATATTTATTTATTTATTTATTTTTTTGTAAGATTGGTTCAAGTTATGTTTTTTGAAAAGTTGTTTCCCACATAGGCCTAACGCCCATCACACGAGCAGTCTAGCCTAGAGTGCGACATGACTCCAAGGTCAATTTATTAATATAATTGTACTACATTTGCGTCAATCGGTGGACTTCACCAGATATAATATTTTGAATGATACCGTACGCACGTTGACCATGGGCATTGACGAACAATCTAACGCTAATTTGGTCAAACAAATTAACGTGTGCTATTGTGATTAAAAATACGAGAATATGCCAGAATTTAAATTAAAGTAGGCCCTAGCTATGTGTAAGGCATCCAAGACACCGGTAAACAGTATCGAATTCACATATGTCCTTATGCATTTACATGACATAAACAATATTGCATCAATTGAGTAAGTTCAGTATTTTACCTGATGATCAGAAGACATTCTGAACTGGGAGCTGATAAAACTCCTAAAGCTAGGTCTCAAAAATCTTGACATAGTTGATCTGTAGAAAATAATAAGACTGGTTAAAAGACTTGCCCTTGTCTAAAACAGTAAGAAATAGGACCGCGCCATTTTGTCCCGGGGATACCACCTTTGCGTAACGTTTTTACATGAATATTAATAAACATGAAAATGGGTTAAACACAGATCATGTCTGTTGTTGCAGTTTACACATGTAGGTGCCCGTTTAAAAGTTGTATATATCTGTAAAGAGAAAATGTGTTTTTATAGCCTAATGGTATAGTCTGAAAAACTACGTGAGTCTACGTCTACGTGTTACGTAGTGTTCGTTGTAGAGAAGTGGGTCCACCACCTGCTCAGCAAACTTCCTAACATCCAGATTTTATTTTCTTATATCTAGGTTGATTTTTGAATTAAAATACATTCAAACTCCCAATTTCCACTTGATCCTGCCTTTGGAACTTCGGTTTTATTGATTTTTATTTCCACAGAATATGAAACAGCTAGAAATAAAATTGCTTTCATGGACCATTTTATCCTCTCCATCAATGGATATAACTTGACATGTGAACTTGACATCTCCTCAAAGTACCCACTTTGCCCATCATTTATGTTAGGGCTCATAACATGCCCAAAGCAAATAAAATAAAGAAAATTACAAACACATTGAAAAAATTCAATGCAATCTTATATGCATGATATTAATGTGACTGAAACATGCATTTAAAAGAAAATGGCAAAGTAAAACCTTAATTTACCTTAAAATTACTTACTATACGTCCACTACGTATAACCAACATTAATACCAAATTATAGGTGCGCATACTTTATTACCATTGCAGTTTCTAGAAAATGTTGTCAGATTTTCTGTTCCGTACTTTTGGCCAGGTGTACTTTCAATACAGAGCAAACTGCAAAACAAATTGCAACAAACTCCGGGATATAATAGCCTTTCTGCATTTCCACATTAATTACTCTGCTATATTATAGTTTCACAATTTATCGGCACTGCAACATATTATTTATTGTCTCTCAATCTTAAATCTTGGGATTAAGTCTTAAGGACGCTTTAATTTCAGTTAAATGACAATTTCAAATCATAAGAAAACGAGAACGCAATAATACTCATGCCAAAATATTACCCAGTATATCAACGTTTGTGCTGAGAACAGAATTCTTCAGATAGGATATGCCCAATTTCATCCTTCTCAAAAACAGCCATGCTTGCTATAAAAAAAATATAAAAAATTTAAAAGTAGTGTAGACAATTCAAGGCTAGTAAGACTAACACTGCTATGCGCTTAAAGTTTTGGTTTTGTTTCAAACATAACTCTAAGCAGAGGGAATCATATAGAAAGTATAGTCAAGTAGAGAATCCAATTGTGCAGTACACAAGACGGAGAAAAAAGGAAAAAAAAAAAAGACCAGGGCACTTCACAGGTCCAACAGAGGTCTGTGTTGGCCCCTGGAAGGGGCGTCAAGCTCCTCCCACTGCCAGACCTGTCAGTCCTGCTTGGCGCGGCCCAGGGCCCGTAGACGCTCCAGGAGGGGCGGGTGCGAGTAGTGCCACATGGAGAACAGCCAGTCCGCCACAGGGAAGCCCAGGTTGTCCTTGTTGAGCTTGATGAGAGCAGAGTAGAGCTCTGAAGCTTTTCCCATGCCCCGCGCGAAGGCGTCGGCCTGGAACTCAAACCTACGGCTTAGGACCGTCAAGCAGAATGACAAGAGCTGCAGCGAGAAAGGAGCATGGTGTTACAGGGTTGCAATTATTCGAGAAAAAAAAAGTTACAAGTATTGTTTTCTAAATGGGTGGTGATAATTTAAAGGGTTTGGTTAAATTGAGAATATAACTATAATTTACACTAAAAGTAAACAAAAAATAATTTTACTAAAAGCAAAGTACTTGGAATATACTCTAAACAATAGTGTACATTTGTAGTCAACAGTAAAGTTACCTCATTGTAGGGGGAAAAGATGAACTGGAATATGATCATCAAGCCAATTAACGTTGGCTGGCTGTCATGAAAGCCAAAGGCTAAGAAAAGCTCTGTCCGCCCAATCAGAACAGCAAAGAGAAAGAAGCATAGGAAGGAATTCATCTGGTGAAAGAACAGACATTTTTTTATCAAACCAAATACATATTCGGACTGAATTGCTCTGTGCTTACAGATTCTATTTACATAAATTAGTTGCAGCATTTCTAAACAAAATGTTTAAAGTGAAAACATTTCTGACAAGACAGCTGTAAGTAAGGAAAGTAAGTCTTGTACACAACGGAGTCATGTCTACCTGACTAATGACAATGTTCTTGATGGTGTGGCCAAGCTTCCAGTGGCCCAACTCATGACCCAGAACTGCAAGAATCTCATGGTTGTTGCAACCTTGCTTCTTCTATACAACATACAATAGAACTGGTTAGAAAAAAAAGAATATGACTTCTTATACAAATGGTGTGCTGTCATGTCACCAAGAAATACACAAAATTAAATACAACCGACAGCACTTCAGTCTGTGTGCGTTTTTCCATGTCATGCTATTGTGCTTATTTACTGGCAACACAATATATGTTTTTACACTGTAATAAAGGATGATGGAACATTTTGCAAAGTAACCTTTGGGTTAGCTTTAGGCTCGCTGGGTGCACAATCCTCCTCAACCTGATCAGGCTGTGGTGGTTCAGTCTTATTCAGCGGAGAGAAGTCCTCCAGCAGGGTGTCGAACAGAACAATACGCTTGTTCTTGAAGAAGCCATAGAAATAGGCATTGCTGTGTGATGAACGCTTGGAACCTGGACCAATGGCCACAAACAAACAAGACAAAAAAAATAGAAAAAGGAGGAGGAGAATAATGAAAAAAATAGAAAATATGTTTTACAATGCATGTTACCTGCCCACTACAGGAAAATACTCTCGTACTAACTGGATGTATTCTGAGCTGGGTTGAGATTGTATGGTGTGGATGGTACATATAATAAAGGTGATAGTAATTGCCATATATTTAATCACCACAATTTGCAAATCCATGTTTGTACCTACCTGGGTCAGATACTGATAATAAAATACTGAAGTTTTTGGTGATAAAATTACTATAGTAGTAATAACTACAAACCTTAATCTTAAATTTGCCTTATATTAATCAGCTATGCTAAACATTACAATGTTAGTACATTTAGTGGATACCTGTAGGTGCTTTAAGGACAACATGGACCAATATATATAAATAAAATGCTACAACCATGTCCAATTTCACACACATTACCTTCGACTACATAGACTTTAGTTAGAGGGAAGCTAATAGATTTAGCCATCGCCTCAATATCCGTCTTTAACTCTCCCTCTGGCAATGGGGTAAATTTATCAAACAGAGGGGCGATGTAGTCAGCATAGATTGTAACAAGTACCTGAAAAATAGAGAAAACTCAATAATTATCATTATCATCATCACCTATCGATTATACATGAACATTATGTATTAATGACTTGCTGACACAAAACCACAATTTAATGCTGGTAAAAATTCTACTAACCAGAGAAACACAGAGGGTAAAAAGCCAGGCATAGATGAAAAAGTAGTCACCACCAATCTTGATGATATACAGGAGGAGTGAGGTCACAGGCAGGAGAATACATTGAGTCACAGCAAACTTCTTTACAGCATCCTTCAGGAAGAATCCTAGTGTCTAATTGTAAAACCAGCATATTAAGGCATAAGACAAAAGGCATATTAGATATTATGGAGCGGAAAACATTAAATAAATGTGCGTAACACAGGACCCGCTGACAGGAAAATGTCTGAACTGTGTTTATCCAACAGAATAGCATACCTGCTGATTGAAGCCATGTTTCTCCTCAATTACAAATGTGTTATAAATACTCCAAGGGAGACCAGTAAAAGCACTGAACAAGGTAGCCAAGGTCAGGAAAACAAGAGACTGGGTGATCTCATATTGTGGACCAAACCCAAAGTGTGCTGTCACAGAACCAGCCACAGCCCACAGGAAGGGAATTCCGCCCAGAAGTAAGATCAGCTACAAAATATGACAACAGCAAAGTATGGATGAGTTCGCAGTGTGCCCATCAGAATAGCACATGTGAAGTTAAATTATCTGACTTCCTTACCGTCCCTTCACTCTCAGAATAGAGTCCAGACCAAAAACTGAAGTTACTCTTGTCCAGCTGGTAAAGGCGAGACTTTTCAAATGTTTCAGTGTCCATGATATTCCCTAGTTCTTCTGGTACATGTGTTGTCGACCTGTATATCCTCCTCTGTAGTTCAGATATTTCAATTCAACACGGCGTTTTGTATTACATACACAACACATATTCAGATATGCTCAATTCTTTTCCAAATTTGAAGACAGTAACATCTTAAGTGTAGATACATTATTTAGTTGTGCACACACTGCAGGAACAAACGTTAAAATGGGTGAAACCTGAAACATAAGATTTTGCATGAGTTCTACAAAAATGACTGGTCAGTCCACTTACCTGCCTGTAAGCAAGATACGCCTCCCATAAATACACTGTCCATGAAAATAACAACACAGCATAAAATATCTGCTTTTCGACCGGTAGGTCAAATATAGTTTGAACCATTTTTGACGGTACGCAATAAAGGCCGGGTCGGTTACTCTCGCGCTAACGCTAACTAGCTAGCTTGACTGATAGTTGACAGCACCCAATCCCAATCTTCAGAACATCAAATTGGCACACGTAAGACATAAAAGTTATAACAATGCACCAAATAATTGCAATTACAGTCAACTGAAGTTAACTAATTTGTTAACACTAACAATTTCCTCCACTTTCCATCCCAGTACCTATACTTTAGTGATATCATTCCTTTCATGCAAGCCCTATCTGTACAGGAGTGCATCACGGTATTATGTTCCTCAAACTGCTGTTATACCAATTAGTTCCGCTATTTATGGTTACTTTGTTTGGGAGCCAAGACACAGACGTGTTGTAAAAACAAAAAACAGCCTTCAGGTAAACAAGGAAATGTAATTATGCGTCCTTTACATTTTCTACCGAAGTCCTAGTTAGGTTAAGGTATATTTCAACATATTTTAAATAGATGTGGGTCCATGCTTTGACCAGTACACCACAGCATATTAGAAGCTGATGATGCAGATGTTAAACCATAACAATAAAAAAGTTTTAATTAATAAACCGCATATATGGCAGAGCAGAAAAGTCGTTCTGGCAGGAGGAATATTGTGCCTGCCAACTGTATAGGCTACAATTTATCTGACCTTCAGCTGGTTTGAACTAAACATGTGTTGGACACATGTATGCAATAGAAATGTAGTATGCATAGTCTCTCACAAGCCAATTCTCACTTCAGAACAGTACCAGCAGTAGTTTTCATCTACTCATTGTAGATTAGTATCACTGTAACTGGGTATTCTTTGTCTATTGCATTATGTGCATCTGTATGCAAAGCTGGTTAAGGTAAGACCCACATAAGTATTGTTAAGGTTAGGAAAACATTTGTTTTGTTTAAGACACTTGGAATATGGTCAAATGGAAAAAAATGATTCATCCACAGATCCAGGATAGAGTAGATTCTGATTACAAACGTGGATGCTATTACATTCTGCTACAGCATTTCCAAACACCATCATACAAAATATTACACGTACCAAAGGTATGCTGATTTAATACTCTACAGATGCATCAGTCTATGTTTTATGTGCTACATTCTATAAAAAAGTGTGATGAAATCCCAGTACTTGAAAAGGCCAACATTTATTGTAATTATAAAGTGTTACATGTCTGCCGTCATCCAGCCACTGCTCCCAAACACTGCTTTGAACAAATTAAAGTGGAAAAAAATAAAAGAATCTCAAATACAGTGGTATCTATCAATCACATGTTCACACCAGTGAAAGGCTTTGCAATAGGCAACTAATCATTTTACTTACCCTGATTTTTTTTTCTTTTTTAAACATGGTCAGCATCATGATATATACATTTCAAAAAGTTCATGTGTTATGTAGATACTTTTTCTTATATCACACCTTTAAAATCAGTTCTATGTGAGAAAGAAAATATTAATTTTAGAATTTCTTCAATTTGGCAACAAAAAACTAATGAGCTTTTGTAGGAAATTAATTGGTCACACGTCATGTAGTAGCATATATATATATATATATATACATACACACATAAAAAAATTATTTTTTTCTTTTCTTTTTTTTTTTTAAAAAAGGCGCTTGATAAAACTATCTTCCAAGAAGTAGTTTGCTATTCTTAATGTCTGATGGGAGGTCAGGCAAGAATGTGGTACACACAGGTCTCTCCAGGACTACCACTGGTCTGAGGTACTGAAGCTGCTTTATGGCCAGATCCCCACACCCAGCCTTGTCCAAGATAGACTTCACGTTTTGGATGGACCTCAAGTACTTGGTCATAGCAAGGGACTTCGGCTGTGAAGAACGAGTGCGTTTGCGGCGTAGAAGAGTGACTCCCAATTCATTGTTCTCTTTGACGGAACAGCTGTGTTTGATGGGGTCTATACTTGTAATTGTCGAGTCTTCCTCCAGAGGAGTGGTCTCTTGTATAAACTTCAGGAAGGAGGACTCAAAGCCCATAGGTTTATATGTGGCAATGTCAAAGGAGAGAGTGGGTGATGGGAGGGATTTGGTTTCCTTCACGTTAGGCGGTTGCTCAGACAGTTCGTTTTTGCGCTTCAGTGGCTCGCGAAGAGAAGCAAGGACCAAGGCCCCTGAACCGTTCATTTTAGCAGCTTTGCTGCTTGAGGTTTCCAGGGAGCTCTCGTCATTTGTGAAACGCAGTGAGGATGGTGGTGAAAGATTAATACTGACTGGAGAATGAGTGGTATTGGTGTTCTTCCTTTGTGGTTTCTCCTGGTTCAGACTAGCCTTTGTTGTGGACGGTGGCTCCTCAGTGGGACTGGTGTTCTTCCTTCGTGGTTTTGCTTGGTTCAGACTAGCCTGTGATGTGGGCGGTGGCTCCTCAGTGGGACTGGTGTTCTTCCTTCGTGGTTTCTCTTGGTTCAGACTAGCCTGTGATGTGGGCGGTGGCTCCTCAGTGGGACTGGTGTTCTTCCTTCGTGGTTTCTCCTGGTTCAGACTAGCCTGTGATGTGGGCGGTGGCTCCTCAGTGGGACTGGTGTTCTTCCTTCGTGGTTTCTCCTGGTTCAGACTAGCCTGTGTTGTGGGCGGTGGCTCCTCAGTGTGCCTGCCAGCGTTTGCTTCGCCATACAGCACATCAGCACCAAAAAAGTTTCTTTTGACAGGGGGCACCGTCTCCTCCTCTGGGAAAATCAGTGCATCACAGCCATTCTCGGCTAGTGTCTCTGCTTTTATAGAGTTCAGGCTCACGGTTGTATGCTGTCCCTCCGTATTCTCTGGTTCTGCCTGATACTCCATTTTGCAAACGCCATTAGGTGTGCATGGTGATATAATGGTCGGCTGTGCTGACTTCCTCTGGATTAACTCCTCCAACTGTTCAGTGTTTAAGACAAGCTTGTCCTCATTGCCGGAGATATCCTTTCTGCCCATGCGGTGAGTCCGCAAGTAGTGGCGGTGCAGGCTTGAATCGTACGTGACCACAGAGTCACAGTCCTGAATCATGCACGGGTAGGGCAAACAGCGGTCTTGGCACATCTGCAATGCCTCCTCATGAGAACGGTAAGTGAAGCTGTTGTAGCTAAAATCTGTGCTCTTTTTATTTTCCGCCTCGGCGGCTTCATCGGACTTTTCAGACTTCTCTGACTTTTCGGCCTGTTCAGGCTCAGGAATTGGTGGCAGAGGTTGTGAATTAGTTAAATTGGTTTCTTCTTTTGAAAGGGAAAGAGCAATTGGCTGTTGTGCTACAATAAGCTTCTTTTTGCAACCACTGACAGACTTCTTGTGAGTGCTCTGTAGACGCAAAACGAGTGAATCATAATATTCACAGTGACTGTATAGAATGTGTTTTTTAAGTGCACTGGCATTGTAGAAGACTCTGGGGCAGCCCTCGAACTTGCATCGCATTTGCGATGCAAGTGGCTGACAGTGAAGATCCCGTGTGTGACGGACTAAACTGCTTTTTAAGTGATAGGAAGCGTTACATTTAGCAAAGCCACATTTATATTGGGGCTGAGGTTCATCGGACTGTGACGCGGGCCGTTTCTTTACAGCATCCTTTTTACAGTCATTATTTTGATTTGTGTCAAAATCCTTCTCCAACAGGAGCTGTGAGCGGTTGTATCGGTGCACCAGCTGCAAGTGGCGCACAAGCCCTCCCTGGGTTGAGAAAGCAGCATTACAGCCCTTAGCTACACAATGGAAGGGCTTATTGAATTTAGCTAATATATAGCATAAGTTACTTTTGGCCACGTGACGTCTCGTGGTCCTGCCCTGTTGTGAAGCCTCATCCTCAGGTTTGTCATTTGGCCCATTGTCCTTTTCCCCATCCTGCAAGCCATTCTCTACCTCCTCTTCTTCCTTAGATGGAGCCTGATTGTTTGCGTTTTTAGCATTCTCCCTTTGCATAATAGATGATTTTCTTTGCCGGTACCTCTGCCGCCAGCTGCGGGCCCTCTTCTTCCTTGCCTTCATCTCACTTTTCACCAAGTGACAAGTGGTTTCGTTTTGTAATTCTGTGGCTTTGCTGCCCTCGCGGCGTGGAGAAATACAGTTCATTTTCTCTAGTGCAGCCTCACTGAGACTATGCACCTGAATATAGTGAGCCCTCAATACACACTTCTCCCTATGGCACTTGGAACAGATTTGGCACACATAGGGCTTAAAAGATGTTGTCTTCAGAGAGGTCAGCTCCCTGGCTTTTCCCACGGTGCAGCCATGTATATAGGTATAGTGACGCAATAAGCTGAAACTCTGTGCAGTCCTGAAATCACAACCTTTCCACTCGCAGAGATATGGTTTTGCAGTGGCTAGTGTTTCCACACTACTCACATTATCACCTTCTGATATTTGACTACTGGACTTCCCCTTCTGCTTCTCCTCTTCCTCCTCATCCTTCTCTGGTAAGTGTACATGTTTCTTATGAAGCAAAACAATTGGAGACTTTGCCATGATAGCCTGGTGAAGAGAGTTCTGTGATACATTGGATTGTGATAGAGAGTTAGAAAGGGCACATTGATCATTGTGAGGGTCTGGGGAATTAAGGTCTAGTTTACGGAACTGAACAAGAATCTCTTTTAGGGTATCATTTCGTTCAAGGCTAGAGATGCTCGTGTCTTTATGGTTTGGGCGGGGGGCTGATTTTCTTTCTTTCCCAGTTGCTTTAAGAGGAAATGATTTTGAGATCTCACATTTATCATTTTGCTCTCTGCTCATTTCAGTTTTCATCTTTATCCCCTTGGACCTTGAGCTTTGCGAGCTGTCATGTCCGTGTTCTTTGCTTTCCATCTTGAGGTGCTCTGGGTGGGCACATTTAAAATGTCTCTGGACATCTCTGGCTCTAGAGAAAGTCATGCCACACTTTTCAAAACCGCAAGTGAATTTGCTTCCGTCAAAACACACAGCCACTGATGTTATGATTCCTTTAGGTTCCTTGCAGTCAGATTCTTGCAAAGAAGAGGCACAACTTGTTGAGGAAGAGATTAAGTCACCGTTAGCCATCCCCTCTAACACAACCTTTGAATTACCTATCATCTTAGGGCAGGGTACCTCTGCAGACGCAGTCTCGAAAAGGTTTTGTTTGGGTTTCCTCCGGGCCTTAAAGTCTTCCTCTGAAAAAGTAATGCCATGCGTTGCCAAATGCTTGAGAAATTCTTTTTTGGACAAGTAGAATTTTTTACATTCAGGGCTACTGCAGCTAAATGCTGCTTCTCGAAAATGCTGTGCTTCGTGGTGATACATCTGCCCCAGGTCAGAACAAGTGACATAACAGCCTTTGAGCTCACACTGATAGTTCAGCTGATAGCCATGAGTCTGTCTGTGTGTCATCAGCTCATTGGCAGTACAAAACTGAGCACCACAACCTACAACCACACAAAGGTACGGTTGATTTCCACAGTGCATTCTTAGATGCTTACGGTGGTGGTAAGGAGATAGTGAATGGCGTCTACAGAAAATACACTTCTCACGCCGATCTCTCATTTCCAGAAAATGTTTGACATTGTCATCCCCTTGGTGGTCTGACTTTAAGTGGACATACAAATACTTTGAATGTTTAAAAGTCTTAGTACACAAAGTTCCCGGACATGGATATTCATCCCGGTTCCGCAGGTTGAAATGCATGTCAATGTAATCAAATGTGACATGTTCGTCATTGTCCACGCGCTTCAAGTTAGCAGATTTGGCTTGTTGTAAGATGTGGTGCAGGGCATGTTCATCATGTGTAGCCCTATAATACAGCACAAGAGAAGGGTCTACCGAGCCGAGCTCACCTTCTTCAATCTCATCTTCCTCCTCTACCTTTTTCAAAAATTCCCTTTTCTTCTTTTCATATTTTATATAGTAGTTTGGGCCATTGAGGTGTGTTTTCATATGGGGAACAAGTTTCTTCCTGCTCTGAAAACTCTCCAGGCAGACAGGGCAGGGGTTGATATTATCTTCTGCGTGTCTCCTGGAATGGCAAATAAGTTGCGTTTCAGCAACTGCCCTCTTGCATATCTGACACAAGAACTTAGGTTTCTTCGTCGTGAGTCGACCTTGAGCAATTGTAGTGGCAGGCTTGTCAGAGTGCTGCTCCTCATGACCATCAACGCTGCCACTCAACCCGTTGGGGCAAACAGATTCTACACAGTTCTCATTTTTCACTGGTGGCTCATGAAAAACAATGTCCTGTCTTTCAATGTTTGCTGCTGCTGCTGTCGCAACATCATCCTCATCCCCCTCAGATTCAAGCCTCAGCCCTAGAAGTGTGATGCAACGATATTTTAGAGTTTTCCAGTCCCAGAATTCAGGGTCAAAAGGCCAGTGCGCTTTGAGCGCCAAGAGCAGCTCACAGCGCAAGGAGTTAGGGATCACCCCTTTCTCCTGGTCGTACTTCTGATCTGGACGCTTGTGAAGTTCTTCGAGGCTGCTGAACACTTCTTGGCTGGGGCCAAGAAGGAACTCTGTGAGGAGGCAGGCACGTAACACCTCAAGGTCATCCGGAAGAAGGCGTGAAACGGTCTTGCAGACAGAGACCCTGGTGTCTGAGTCATCCTGCTTTGGAAGTTGAAGGGCTTTAACACAAAGCTCCACTGATGAAGCGAGTCCAAGCTCTTCAGCCTGAAAACAAAATGGCATTGAACTGTTAAAAGAATGTTTATGATGATATATTGGGTCAAACTGTTCTGGGGCATTTCATTGAGTAAATTCAAAGTCATTATACAAAAGGCTTAATAATAAGAGTAATTAAACATTTGCCACCTAGAAGACACACACAAAATAAATAATTTGTTGAAACAGGGTTAAAACACTTATGCTGTTATGCCATTATAATTATCAGATCATATTAGATCATACATCTAAGAGGATTTGTGTATTATCTGGACACTGGTGCCTCTGGTATCAGTATCATGTACAACATGGAACTACTGAAGGTGTGTGTCGTTTGGGCATGCAAGCTTCATTTAGTACAGAGAATCGTCAAGAATTGTAATTGATGGAAAAATGCCAATTTTGCACAGGGATCTTTAAAACTTGTTTACATTTTCATTTCAACAAACCATGACATTCATTCCAAACTCACCTCAGCCCGTATTACACGGACCAGGTAAAGCAAATGGCAGACTGTTTTTGCTATGGCACCAAGCTGAAGGCACCGCTCTAGAAGAGACTCCAGAGAAGGGTCAATCTTCCTCTGAAGCTTACACCACAGTAATGTCAACTCCCTTTATGTAGGACAACAAAGCAATGAAAGTGATTAGAATTTACTCTTAACCCTAGGGTTAGGGTTCTTTAACCACACAAGAAATTCTACATTTTTATGCTGCATTCAAGACAACTCAATTGAAACACCTTTTCCACAATGTAGAATAATGGTATCAAACTATATAACGTTGACACAAATGTAATTATTAAGAGTATCAATACGTTACACAAATCTAAATAAGTTTTACATTCATGAAATTAGCCACCCTTTTGCTTTGACAAGAGCTTTATAAACTTGGCATTCCCTCCACCGGCTTAATGAGGTACTGACCTACCTAGGCTTATTAAGATTGCAGTAAGGGAGACTCTGCTGACTGAGGGCATATCCACTATTTCTACATACCGAGTGTTTTCAGCCATAAACACACTTTTATATAGACCAAACAGTGGCCAAGGCCATGAGATCTCCATTATTCAGGCATTTGGAAGCACACTCTGCAGCTTTTTAACTCCAAATATATTGGAATAAGAAGCTAGTGCAGAGGTCTTCAACAGGGGGTCCTCCAAATTATTTGATACTCAAACTTATTTTCTTCCAAAAAATAAAAAACACCTGTATATCTAAATATGTCACAAAGGCGGCACTAGACATTATTGTTGGCCCGGAAACTAAATATTTTATACCGTATGTAATAGGGGGTCCCTGTGCCAAGGGGTCCTTGGCCGGAAAAACTTTGAAGACGTTTGAGATAGAACATGCATTTAAATGGAAGCAAAAATGTAATGCTTCAACAAAACAGTTCCCTGCAGAAATACCGCTGTGGCCTCAGATTGATCGTTGGTATTTGGGAATTAATGTAATATACTCAAAGCTATTAACGTCCCTAGAGAGAAAGAATGGGCAACAATATAGTGAAATCTGTAGACCTCCCCGTTGTCGTTCTGGTCTGTACAAAGGGTGAAAAGTCCCCCCTCCCCTGCGTCTTCCAAAAATGGAATGCAGTCTTATAATCTATTTTCTCTGACGATTCTCAGTGCAGTGTAGGGGTGCACAATAGGGCTGTTCCGAATACCATTATACAGGTTTAGAATACTTGATGGTATTTCCAAACAAGTAATTTGATTATTCTCTCAAAAACACCATTAAAAACACTCAACTTTAATTAAGAAGTATAACAGAAGTAATATTCGATTCCTAGCTTCAGTGAGCGCACATGTAAACAAAATGGCCACTTTGATTGACACGTCAAATGAGCCAGTCAGAGCTGTCAAATAGCATATACCTCCTGCATTAGCCAGGTGTTGAATGAATAGCCTCACTCTCTTCTTACAAACAGAGCCAATTGCAATCAATTGTGGTGATGACACAGTGTAGGGCAGGCAGTTACATTTCAACATGTGGGTTTATATGGAGACAGTAGGGATTAATGGGAAAACATGCATGCATGCATAATGTGGAAAAATATGTCGAATAATGTTGAATATTTAAATCGCATACCCAATGAATGAATACCCGAATAATCTAATATTTTGGGCCAGCCCTAGTGCACGATATTGACAAAATGTAAAATTGCGATATTGATCATGAAAATTGCAATAACGATATTAATTTAAATATTTTTAGTAAGAACACAAAAGGTTCTGGGAAAATGAATCAGAATATATACATATCAAAACAACACATTTTCAACTGACAGTCATATAGGACTGGTACAACAGCAGTTATTCCAAGATACATTCTTTTTGGCCACTGTTTCCTCTTCGATCTCTATTATGTCATTAGCGTCTTCAGCCACACATCTTACCTTGCGGTCTATATATCAAACACAACTAAGCCAAACAGCCAATGGATGCATCACTCCACTAAATTAACTGAATATTGCACTTCTTGCACCATTTCTGCGCACCGTGATATTGCGATAATAACATCGATATATTGTGCAGTGCCAATTGAGTTGCCATGTGTTATTTCTCAAGCCCATTACCTTTGGGCTAAAGTTGACCACCCACCCAGAGCAGTGGGTTACCCTGCCCCAGCAATGTACGTTCAGATTTACATGCACAAACTGTTTCAGATAGACAGTGAGTACACACCAAGAGCAGTAAAGACTCTGTTGCTGAAGCTGCTGTGTGAGGAAAGTTGTACACAGAATGAAGGCGGTGTTCTCCTCCCCTTCTGTCTCCAGGTTACGTGTGATCTCCAGCACATCCTTGCAGTCAAGTGTGGATATCTGGAAAAGAGAAGCAATGCTATTTTCCAAAGCGTAAAAAAAATGCTCATTGTAGGCCTGTCACAACAGCTATTTTTGTTGACAGATATATTGTCCAAGAAATTATTGCGCTAAAACGATATTGCCAGAATCATGTAAACAATGTTGTTCTGCTATTGTCAGTTGTTTGTTATGATTGGTTAAACCAAATTAATTGCTTGGCTAAGTATTAAAAATAAACCTTCAAGCATAATTCTTCCAAACGTAGTTGGCTGGAAAAACACATTAAAACCTTAAGGAACACCTCTATTGGTCCATTATTGTAGCAAAACTATTTACAAATAAGTGTGACGAGTTGTGCAACTGTATCTCAATCACTGTGTGTACTAAGATTTGTGAATGTGTACAACAATCTGCAAATGTGTAATCAGAATGTGTGTAATCATATTTGTAAATGTTTAAATTAATTCACAAACCTGAATTTATATTTGTAACTGTTCTGAGATTTGTAAATGGGTACATATAACTGTAAATGCGTAGACATATTTGTAAATGTGTAGGCAAATCTGTAAATGAGTACATACATCTGTAAATGTGTACATAGATGTTATGGCTGAAACTCTTTAGTATTATTCTTTTCAAATTCCCCCTACCCCTGCCCCCCACGAAGGCATTTGTGAATTGCTGTATGGATTAGCAGATCTGCCACGGCTGAAGTGTAGCACAAGCCAGGTGTAAAAAGACAGCCGAATCAGAGGCCCGTCTGAGTTGTAGAAGAAAAATACTTAATATCTATGTACACATTTACAGATATGTCTACAAATTTAGATATACAGTATGGACGCATTTACAGATATATGTACACATTTACAAATCTCAGTACACACGGATTCTGAATACATATTTGCAGATTGCTGTACACATTCACAAATCTCTATACACTTTTATAGATTAATATATACATTTACAAATCTCTGTACACATTTATAGATTAATATATACATTTACAAATCTCTGTACACATTTATAGATTAATATATACATTTACAAATCGGATTACACACACGGATTGAGATACAGCTGCAGAACTCTTCACACGCATTTGTAAATAGTTTTGCTATAATAATAATGTATATCTATAATACACTTCTTTCACCGCTGTATCCTCTGTGTGTGTGTGTGTGTGTGTGTGCGTGCACATCACAGGCAGACAAGAGCACAGGAGCAACGAAAGCTAACTTTCTTAAATCAGCGACACGCATGTACATTAGAAGGTGGGACGCGGGAGTGGATTTTCAAACCTCTCCCACCCCACTCTCGCAAAAATAAATCCAGTCCCATCTCAATCCCATGAAAATGTTGGGAAAAAAATCCCGTCCTATCCCAAAAAAGTGACTCCCATTCCCCCCCCACTCCCGTGTCGTGTATTGTGACCGGAGTCTCTCAGTTAGACTAAAAGAAAATATAAACAGTAGCCTACAGATTTCAGTCAGGGTTTTACCTGGCTGGAAATAGGCCTTTTGAGGGTGACATCGAACCTTTTAGGGGGGTCCGGACCCCCGTAAATACCCCCCCGTACATTGTTTTAAGATTTTCAAGTTAAATGCAGCAACTTAATGCGCTTTGAGAGTCTAGATCTATGAAGAATTGTATGGCAAAGCAGGGCTCTATGCTTACATTTTCCTCTAAGGAGCAAATGTGAGTTAAAACATTTGGAAGAAGCCTACAGCCAAATATTTGGGGGGCACAGTTGAAATTCTGTTTATTTAGGACAGACAAAATGTATAACAAATCTGGAGACATGATAATGTTTGACAGTTTCCTCAAAATTGTAACATGGTCACATAGGCTATATATTTTTTTCTACATCATTTATGTTAAGAGTTCTACAGTAAATCAAATAACATAGCTTATTAATATAAATGTATTTTTACGTAAGCTGTGCGTCATATTGTTATTATGATTCCCGGTCCAGCCCACTCCCATTGACTTTTTTTCGATATTTAAGTCGATATAGTAATTATCACGACAGGCATAGCTCTATGCAATATTTTAAACATTAAAATAGCAGCAAACAACTATTTTCTATTTAGATACAGTAGAGTACTTGTATTCTGAACAGACTCCCTATGTGTGCATGTTGTAATCTGCGCTAGTCCATTCTTAGTTTTCATATCATGGCACGCACGTTAGTGCATTTGTGTGTGGCCCACTGAGCATTTTCTTTTGGTCTGAGATGCTGGTGCATTAAGTGGCAGAAAGTCATATTCTAAAACAAACAACAAATTATATGAAAATCTATGCAAAGTCGACATTCTATACATAAATGCCAATTATGTGTCTCAAGTGTAAAGATATACCAGGGTGGGAAGTGTGCGAAGGCGATAAGCCAATTCACTTGTTCTATGAAATTTAGCAGAACTGTGCCTTTATTACATTTGTAACTACAAGAAATACCTGTACGATGGCTTCCTCACTGGGCAGCAGATGGCAAAGAAAAGAAACGTAGGTTTGACGGAATGTAGCCTGGTTGGAAATGAGGCTACATTCAGAGCAGGCCTTCGCCAACACTGCTGCCTTGGCGACGTCACCCATCTTCTCCAAGTGCTTCACTCGCATCTCCATGAAGCCTTCCCCCTCCAACCCAATGTATGCATTGACTGCAGAGACAAAAGGCCAAACAGAAAGCCAGTGAATATAATCTGAATATAAACGGTAGAAACCAAAAAACAGCTGACAGTTGCCGCTTCTGAAAGCCCTCGACAAGCTAGGTGAAAGCCAACCTTCGTCTGGGTTTGCAGGCTGGCCCGTGAGGAGTGCAGTAAGGATGGGATTAGTCCATGCGCCCCCCTCTCCTGTGATCTGAAGCAGGGCTTGAAGATCTGTGCTCCCATACTGATGTAAAGTAGTGTGGGCAATCTGCAAGTCAGAATGGTAAAGAATAGATTAAAAATAATAATCAGGTTGCAACTGTATCTATTTGTATTTCCCTCCTCCTCATCACCCTTACCCTCCACCTCTCTAATGCACTCACCCAACCCCCTTCAGCCACTGCAACATCGTCAACAATCG
Source organism: Amblyopsis rosae (assembly GCA_025399935.1). Taxonomy (NCBI): domain Eukaryota; kingdom Metazoa; phylum Chordata; class Actinopteri; order Percopsiformes; family Amblyopsidae; genus Amblyopsis; species Amblyopsis rosae. The sequence continues at coordinate 26,470 of JAODTR010014278.1, forward strand.
TTATCTCCACAGAGCACAGAATGTACTCGGTGATGTGCTCTGGGTCCCTGCTATTATGATAATATCAATGCCAAATATTTTGACTACAAGCTCGGGCCCAGCATCCCTGTGTTGATTAGAAAAAGAAGGTTTTGTGAGCTTGAAACCCATAAAGTAAACTTGTCTAATCTGATAACGGCAACACGTCAACCCACTGGTCCAGTATTACCTACTATAGATATTAAAATGGCTTTACTCGCCAAGAAATCTCTCCTGGTAAATGACATTATAATTTCCTACAACCTAGACTTTATGTGTCTCACTGTTCTTAATGAGACAGCACCCGAAAAATTTGGCTATATGAATACATGTCGAAATGTTAGGAAAGGAGGGGGAGTAGCTGCCCTATTTAAAGATATATTCCAGTGCAAAGAAAATAGACTAGGTAATTTTATTTATTTTGAATACCTCTGTTTTATAAGTGTACACCCAAAATTATATTTTTAACCATTTACAGACCTCCACGATATTCTGCACATTTTATTGATGATTTTGCTGAACTACTCTGTTATATCAGTTGACTATAACTTTCTTATTATTACAGGGGATTTTAACAT
>JAODTR010014323.1:0-27038 GCA_025399935.1 Amblyopsis rosae
TGCCACCCATTTGACAGCGCACCCGACCCCTATGGTTCCTCCCACGAGTGGTGGGCCCATAGGATGAAGAGGAGGATTCAAATGTCTTGAATTTGCTTAGCATATTAAAAAAGATAGCTAAAAACAAAAAAGCATATTAAGCAATACTCCTTTTGAAACTTGCATTCGCATTTTATGCCTTATACTAGGGCTGGACAATAATTCAATATATCGCGATATAAACTTTTCCATAACGGTGATATGACTTTTAAACTAATTTCCGGTATTTCGATAAGCTATACATTTGTCACTGAATGACGGGCACAGCAGTCAGCTCGCAGGCCTCTTACAGTGCGACCATTTCACTCGCAAATGCGACTAAACATCTGGGTGTGCAAACAAACAAAAAATATTTAAGCCCACTGAAAGAATGTGATTTGATTATTCAACTAATAATTATGGTATAATTTCATTAATTCGTAATATTTCATTTTGGGCATTCATGTCATACTTAATTGACCATTTCAGCTGTGCTTACATGTGGTCTTTGCATCTCATGCCTCAATGTACCATTTGCCACAAACAAAAGACAGTGCTTCATTTACATGTATCGCCCATTTCATCCTCACCCAGCATTTGTCCCAGCTACAGACTGATTGTATTCCCTGATAGACAGCTGTGTCTGCAGCTAAAGTCTGCACTCACACTAAACACAACCAAATTAACATTTACCTATGGGGGTGGCAATGACTGTTCCCCTTGGTTCTATGCTGTACTATAAAGTACTATAAAGGCCAGCCCTACCTTATACCTGTGAAAAAATACAAATTGACCATAGAAGGCTCAAATCGTATCATTAAGCAATCATTGGGGCATATGGGTTGCATGCTTTTCTTCATCTTTTAATATTTATCTTCCTGACTGACTGCGTCTTTAGAAAGTTACTTTAAAGACACTGAACACATAACGTTGGCTTCCTCCGACTCATCCACTGCCCCAACAAGGTATGTAAGCGATTGGCGACACTACCTGTTTGCGTTCTCTCTTGTTAGGGATGTGCTGGGGGGGCTGTAGTGCAGGTTGCTGTTGTTGCTGCTGCTGCTGCTGGGGAGCAGCATTCATTAGAACAGGCGCTGCCTGCACTGTGGGTTGGTACTGGGGCTGGGCTGGGTAGTAGGCCCCTGCTGTGGACCAAACAGACATAAGAATATAAATACACATCCACCCAAACCATAATAAGCTATAGCCTGACACAGAACATGTGCTGCGTGCGCGCACACGCACACTTTCCAAAAAGCAGAGCCGTTGTTCACACCGCAGTGTCATCGGTTATCTAAACTTTCTGTCAAGCCATTTAGAAAAGCTGCATTCAACAACTGGAAGGTTTACTCCCTGACAATATGCAGCTGTAGGAGAAATCAAATGTTGGTATTACATTAAACTAACTGGACCATCTGTCCTCTGTTTACAAAGCATTTGCAGTCATATTTGCATATCTGCCAAGCCAGGAAAGGGAACGCGATATTCAGATATAATCACATGGTAGATATACAGTATACTGGTCACTAATTTTGCAGGAACTATAAATATGGGAGAAAACGTTTCCCCTTCTTGAAATGTGCTATTGTTAATCAATGCTTTTGTTAAATTTTGTTAAACAGTTTACATAAAATGTAAGAGCTTAAACCACACCAATAGTGTATGCTGTTAATGCCTGTCCAGTCACTCAACTGTCTATAGTTTAGACAAACAATAGGGAAGTGAGGTATTGTCATGGAGGGTGCCACCACCACAAACTTTGGCAAGAAAACATTTTAACCATTTGGAAATACCTTGGTTTATTTTAGTTACCTCATTTAACGCAATAACAAACAAGCTCACACTGATAAAATGAACAATATTGGGTACTGATTCCAACCTGTACAACAATGTGTTCAAAACAACATGAACTACAATTAGTTGTGCATTACATACATAAGTGAGCTTTCCCCTAGTAAGTATAAGTAGTTTTGGCAAAGATCCAAGTACTACTAAATATTACGCAAATGTGCCCCCCTTCCTACTGAACAGGTAGGCCCCATGAGCCTCATGACACAGCAATCGGGCCAAATAGAGTTCGACAAGACCAATCCCCTTGATTTCTTCACACCACAAAAAAGTAATGCAGTCGCACACTGACTGACCGACCACTGCCATCGTAAAATAAACTAAAATCTGTTCAAACAACCACTATTCTGCCCCAATCAATAATGTCAAAAATTCCAACCACTCTTTCCCAACATCCGCTTTCCCGCTGCCACGCTCCGCTTATTTTGTTCTTCTACCCAGACTCACATGCCCTCTTTGATGAAGGAAGAAATGACAAACAACCCCCGGAGACAGAAGCGGCCTTCTCTTTCTGACCTGTTGGTTAGCTTGCGCTCCTGCCGTCTCCCTCTCTCCCCCAGGGCATGCATGTCAGCCTCACTCACATTACTGAGTCTGCATTGTTGACCAGGAGCGGCACAGAACTAAATATAGTCAAAAACCCACAGCGACTGGGAGAGGGAGAGGGAGGAGGAGGGAGGGAGAGGGGGGAGTGAGGGGAGCATGCTCAAAGTTAGTTAAGTAGAGGCGAGAATGAGACTTTGCTTGGCGCGTGTCCTGATCTTGCAAATAAAAGGCCTGATTTATGACTGCAGGCGTGTAGGCGGTGGACGGACAGAAGGGTAAGGCAAGCAGAGACTAGGGTGGAGAGGTGAAGAGACACGTACCCTGGGAGTCACCCTGCCCTCGAGACGCACGGTTCCCCATTTAGACTGATTCCAGCATGATTCACGAAGAAGGGGGGTTCCTCCACAAACCCCCATCTCAGTTCTTACTGTACTACTTTGCTCCACCAGTGTTCCTCGTGAAGACCCCCGTTAGCCTTCCCCTCTTCCAGGACATGCCCCTTTCCACTCCGCCTCCTGGCCTGATCCCACCCCCTTATTAGGCGCCCCGCCCCCCATCTCTGCACTCTCACTGAAGTGGCAGATGACATGTAATGGCGTCAGCCACACAGAGCACAAGACAGCCTATTACTCCAATTGCTGAAGGGGGTTAATAATATCCTGTTACCCCTTTTATCCATGTGACGCAAACTGTGGTTCTACCTGACAACTAGCAGAGCTTGTGGGCAGATGCCACCCTGTGGTTCGGAGGAGTTTGGCAATATATTGAAAGAAAGTTGTGAGGCTAAAAGGTGAGCATATACCACTGACGACTGTATATAAATATAATGCTAAAGCATGCAAGAAAGAAGCAAATTGAAACTAATTCTAAAACACAAGTGTGAAATTAGTTGTAAATTATTGTTGTCATGATACCAATATTTTCTTTCGATACTATACCAAGAAAGAAGTATCGCGATACTCGATACCATTTCCATTATGGTGCTTCGTTTCAATCCTGGACAACATTTTAGAACTATGAGAATAACCAATCTAAAAAAATTAAAGCTTGAGATGATGCCATTATTATTAAACTACACAGCTGTGTGTAATAGTTTAGCCATATGCTTTATCTTAATTCTTACTAACAATCTGATGTCGGCTGCTTACGAGAGCAGACCTGCTACGTTTGACACTCGCTCTTTAAGAGAGCAGAATTTTAGCGATGATGTCATCACGTGATGCGGAAACGTATGAGGCGGCACATGCATTCACTCGATCGTGTCTATGAGCAACACATGCACGATACAGCTGGGTAGTGGAGTGGCAAATTATGGTTAAGTTGAACGTGCATAATTGTATGGGGTGAACTGGAATTAAATATTAAATAAAGATTGTATTCTTCATTCAACTTGGGATCTGTTCTCACTATGTGCGCTGCTTGGGAGGAGTACAGCCTATCCCGTTACCAGGGATCTTCAATACAGATTGAACACAATGAGTTTTCATTTCTATGATAGCCAACTTTAGCCTATATTTGCCATATTAACCATTATCAGTGAGATTTCCGTAAGTAGGCTACTGCAGTGTTAACCGGCTGGCCACTGCTACATACTGTATACCCCCTGTATATCACCATATTGTTGGCACATCGGTTTACTTCCTACAGATTAAATATCCTGCTCACTGTGCAAGAAGATCAGCATGGAAAGCTGCAATTGTCTCTTTAAGAATTCTGTTCTGTTGCTGAGACTCAGACATTCATGCCTGAGTCTGAGGAGGCAATTAGGTCTTCAAAAGTATATTTTAGACCTTCTAAAGTATATATTTCTAACATTGGCATAAAATTCACTTTACATTTTGGTTGATTTCAAACAAATTATGAATATCAGCCAAACAATTGTGATCATGTGTCAAAACAATGGTGTCGCCCAGTCAAGCCCACCTGACGTGCCATTTTAAACCTCTGCATTCAATGAGTGATAAATCACACCAAGACCACACATTTCTGAGATGGTTGGTAACATGGGGTCACAGAGTTTGTCATGGGGCCATTGTAAGTTGTGAAGCTGTAATAACATCCACTCACCACAATAGGGAATAACAACGATGGGCAGCAATCTCTCAGGTTAAAGTCATGATCTCAAACTGAATACAATTGAAATTCTGTTTTGCTGTTACATGTCTGATTTAGTCCATACTAATGAACTACAGAGCATCCGACAAGCCTTTCCTCCTGCCACATGGATGGTGGCATTGCAGACAATTGGATTATGTGGTGTACTTGCCCGTTTTAACAAGAGTGAATTTGACCGCTCTCGTCAGAGACTACACTTCCTGTGCGAGACACTTGCTCCACAACATTCAGCTATATACCCCCACCGTCAGAGCTGTCGTCAGAGCTGACGTGCGCCAGCTGAGGCCCCACACAGAGCCTCTTACCATAAGTACCATATTCAGCGGGGCTGGTGCCGGGGTAGAAGCTGGGGGTGCCTGCTGGCCCTGGGTATTGCTGGGGGGTCGTCGTCACGTAGGTGGGAGAGCGGTACTGAGGAACACAACGCAGGCGGGTTAAAGAAGCACGGCTGCACTGTCAATGTGGAAGCTACAGGAGACGAGCGGTCGTACAGGCTCGCCGCACGTGGCGCCCCCTACCTGTCCAGGTATTATGTAGGCTGGTCCGTGTGGGGAGCTGGCAAAAGGGAGCTGTTGCTGGGGGATCATCATCACCTGGCCCGGCTGGTAGACGTGGGTGGGCCCCACGGGCCGAGGGGCGCTGCTGGGCGGCACCCCTCGGGGACTGCTGCTGGGGGGCAGGCTGGGTCTGTTGGTATAGTATGGCTGGAGATGGGGCAACGGAAGGAAAGGAGATGATGACAAACAGACGTTTTTGGGGGTGCAGAGAGAGACCACGTGAAGGAGCGGGTGGTTCAGAGGGATGGAGAGAAAGGGAAAGACAAATTAGGAAATGACCCATTACAAGTTACCCATATGTCTGTCACCATCCATCATATAGTCATGCTTGCCTGGCCAGTATAAAACCTCTCAAGCTATATCCATGACACGTTACGAGTGGAACTGCACACCATTATAGCAACTAGGTTGTGGCCAAAGCCTTCTACTGCAGGCCTCACGGCTAACCGCGCAGCAAGCATGTTAAATCCCACGAAGGAGAGCCATATATTGCAATCGCATGCTCGCAACAAAAACCACAATAAAACAAATGCAACACACTCAGGGAGGCTGAGATAAAAGGTGGAGGAAGTGGAAAATGTAGTTACCTGTAGTGACCTGAAGCCTCCCTTCAGCAGCACACACACAGACCACACACAAACACGTCAAACGGAAGCAGGAAGGGAGGGGGCAAAAGAGGGAATGAGAGAGAGAGATAAAGCACCACAATCAGTTACAGAGCACAGCACCAAACACAGCTCAACTAAGTCAAGCAGTACATCGACAAGCAGCATGCAGAGATGAAGCAGAGTTCCTCCCATAGGGGACAGCTTCTAACTTGTTTCAACTACAGGCTGGGTCGCCAATGACAACTGCAAGCTTGGTGGCCAATGACAACTGCAAGCTTGGTGGCCAATGACAACTGCAAGCAATGACAACTTGGTGGCTAATGACAAACGATCACATAAATGTGTGCTGTGACTGTGTTTTCTATTCAGCTTTAAGATGCAATGTGCTCTCCCAGTCTGGACTGACTTATTTTAAATAATTTATGAATGGTGTGCACCAGGGCTGTCACCACAATCAACATTTCGAGCAATATATGGACATAACCTCAATCATTTTTCAGACGTCAGTAATATTGTCTGTTGTGTATGCGTGTTGCTAACATAAAGTTAGACATGTTGTGCTGCTTCTGGCTGGCATTAGCTTGGAATGATGGGGTTAATCTAGTTAAAACTAAATTAAATTAGTGTAGCTTGAGAGGCCCATTCAATAAAGGCTCATGTTTGATTATAATGGCGAGGGGGCATCAAAGCACATTTGCTGTGTGCGCGTGTGTGCATGCACGTGCGTACTGTAATGGAAAATAAAATAAAAACTAGTCTGAGAGTTTGAAATCTTAACTCAAACTAAATTATTTGTATGGACACATTCATTTGTATGCAATAGCTGTAATTAGACAGGTACAGTACACATTTGCCACCAATAATATACTGCAGGTCCTCCCCATCCTCAGCACTGAGATACATATTAGTGCTCAGCTGAGGAACCCACCCATCCCTGCTTGAGTTGTTAGTACCTGTTGGTGCATAGCCCGGGGCCCTGGGGCAAACTGAGAGGGGAGGAGAGGGGAAACAGGATAGAGGTTAAGGACATACAAGTTAAATCACATAACACATAAGAGCTCCACCGTAACCCACTGATGGTCTATCCATGTATGCGCTGTCCGGCCTAGAATCACACCCTTTAGATATTCAGCCAAATCTCAGACTCACAGGTACTGTGCTCAATTCTAAGATTGGCGACAAATAAGGGGGCGTAGCCACAAATTAAAGGAGCATGTCCCATGAGATCTATGGCTGAGCACAGGCAGACATGTCAGAAAGAAAACAGTGCAGATCTAGTGAGAGGTAAGCATACATGCATGCGTTTCCAAAAATGATCAAATATAGACATTTGGGCAGGCAGGAGTTTAGACAGGTCCCTCTCCTCACAGAACAGATTTGCCCCAAGGAAAATACAGTGTGTGTGTTCACACATGCATTATCTTTATATGTGGCGTAAAACCCCTCCCGAGTGACAAAAATCCATCAAAAATAGACAACGCCTATCTTTAGCAAAGCAGAGCAGAGAGCCGCTTCCGGGAAGCACGCCACGCGTCGCGTGTGGTGGAAGTGCAAGCATTGACTAGAGTGGCCGCGATCAGCTCCGGAGGCCACGTTGGAGCCGGATCGCGTCGCACAAGCTCCGCCCAGTGGAATCCAGAGGTTAATCTCTTGGACATCTATAATGGTAACAGCATCAACCATGCCAACTAAATCACAAGTCAAGTACAGTATCTTAGTATGTTACACAACTAGGATGCTATCCAATTATGGTTTGACTTTTCTATTAGCAAATAGCTACATTGTATTTCTCCTCTCACCACATTGCATTATCTAGGGGTGGAGGGTGGTCATGAATATTTCACTATCTGGATAGTAGTTTGTTGTATATGCATTCAATTTTCAATGCATGGGTGTTCAGTAAAAAACCCACTTGGCATCAGCAAAATCAATTTCAAATGGCTCCTCTATCTGTGAAGAGGGATTGGAGCTTCTTTCAAGCTCACTGGCTATTGTAGGCTGTGGACAGCTCCGATTGACGTGTCAATCAAAAGCGGACATTTTGAGAGCTATGTTGCATAACTGAAGTTATGAATTTGAATGAAAGATCATGTCTGCCGGCTAATATGAAATGATGCAACATCAGTCATCTAAATATTTTACTGAATTAGATTGTCTGGACCTTTGCCAATGCAAGAAGATTGTTTTTGTCCATTATCGATCAGTGGATAGGTCTACTATGATGGTAGAGTAGTAGCCTCAAAACAATTGTGTATACTGTTGCGATTGTATCTTGAACTGGATTATTTATAATAATGTTAATTCTCCAAAAATGTGTATAATGAACTATACACCAGAACAGAGTGCATAACTGATAGTATGCTAATTGTGACAGCCCACTTGGATTTTAGAGGTATGGGTTTCGTATAATGTCGTCTCCCTGAATATTTATCATTGATTCCTACCAAAACTTTAAAGCAAAAAAACAAACAAAAAAAATTGTATTGGTCAGCCCTAGTATCAAAATATTCTAAAAAACGCGAGTAAAGTTCTCATTTTAAGATGGATGTATGGCTGAATGTGCCAATAGGGAGTCAATTTACCTGTCGGGGTGGAGGTGTTGGATTCATTTGTGGAGGTTGTGTGGCAAACACAACAGACTGGGGCTGTCCGGGGGGAAAGGGGGGCTGCAAGAGAGAAACGAGGTGAGATAAAAAGCAAGTAGCTTACACAGAGGTAAGTAAAACAAAAAGAAAAGCATAATACAAATTATCAATAATAGAAACTTAAGAGATAAATAACAATAGAAAAGAGTCGTCAGGTGGCGGACTACCGTACCTGTGAAAGGCCAGGGGAGGGGGCAGAGGGGGGTCCCGTTATAGGCTGTGGTGCTTTATTCATTTCATTGAGATCTGCATTAGGAAGGGGATGCCGACCTGTGTACAATTCTGAGACGGCAAGAGAAGAATTTGTGTAAATAGATGGGTGAAGGAGCACAAAGTAAAGAAACAAACATTTCAGCAAATAATCAGAATAGGGCTGTCGCGGTGGAGAAAATGCACATGCGGTGATATAGGTTGGCCCAATACCGCAGTAGTATCGAGAGCTTCCAAAATAGTGAGATTCTGGGACATTTATAGGCAACGTGATCTCAGTCTGTGGTGAGACAATTGTGCAACAGCATAGGCTTCCTACTAGTTTACACTTTACTAAACTGTAGTAAAGTGATTTAAAAAAATGTAAGGTTGGGGTAGCAACACCTCGGTATTGCAATATTGTGGTTATCTCGACGAGAGCACCAAGACTTCCAAAACCATTTATGTGCAAGGTGTTAAAACCATGTTGAATTACCTACATGTATATTTGGGTCCCAAATGTGGGAAATAAACCTTGGGGAAGTCTGTCCTGAAAAAGAAAGGAGAGGGATTAGGACAAATATAGAAAACAGCATAATTTACAAAGATTACATAAACTGTGATCGATCAAGGTGGTGTGAAATAGAGATTAGTAGAGATGCACCGATGCTATTCATTGGTGCTCTTATTGAGCAGATAAATCGTGGTAAAACTATTCTCAGTAAGAGTACATTGACTTAATGATGTATCCTCTATTGCCATGAAACTAACTGAGCCCTAACGACTATTTTCAAATACATAAAGATTTTACATATAGCCACCCCCCCTCCAAAAATAAGAACTTGTATCGGAAAATGCTTAAGACTGTGTAGTTGGTACCCATGTATCCGTTTTAAAATTCAGGTATCGGTGTACCTCTAGAGAATAGTACCATGGGACATGAAATGCTGGGAAGTGAACCTCATAACCTGACTAACATCCAGTCACTGGCAATATTACAGATAGGGCTGAACGATTAACCATTTTCAAACTGAAATTGCGATGTGAACCAATGCGATTAGCAAATCACAAGGCATGCAATTTAAATGTGCATCTGAACCATTTTTTTCTGTAGCGTCAATGATTCTATTTGCATGCCGTCCTCCTTGTTTTAGGGTAATTCTAACTAGTCAGCGCAGTGCTCCTCCTAGGTCTACCAGTTATGCTTTGAAATTCAAGACGACTGATGATAATGAACAAATAAGTCCACTGAATCCATAAAGTCCGCCTAACTATATTTTTCTGTACAGTGAAAATTCAGACAAAATGTCAAGTGAATAAGAGGCTTGTCATGCAAAAGAGTTTAAAGCATTATTTCTGCATTAGCATTAGTAAAAAACCTCTTAAAATATACCATAACTCAGATTTGCACGAAACTTGCAGAATGCATATCTGAACAAAGTATGTTTTGGGAAATAATGATATGATATAAGATAATGACTGAAGCTATAAACTTGACATACATATATCTGACATTTGTCTGAGCATTTGCTGTACAAATCTAATTCTTAGCTTGAAAGCTGACTAAACCACGCCCTTTCAAATGTAGCACCGTATGCTAATTGAGGCATAGTAGAGTGTGTTTATTATTATGGAGATGTATGCTAAATGAGACGATGATGATAATGAACATGTATTACATGGTATTATTATAATGTAAAATATATTTGTCCATATAAGCTATGACTGAACACTGATTAAATACTTTGAGATCTGAAACGGAACACATCCATTATTTGTCAGAATGATCAATACTGCATCTGTAAACTGACCTTCAAAATGATGTGCAATAAGATAATTCCAGCTGATTCTTCATGCATTAAAGGTGGAATCTGTAGGCTTGTTTGTGAAATGAAAGTGTATTAATAAAGAATTCGAGAATCGTAATAGAGGCTGAATGATCCACGATGACATTGAGGGATATGTTTAAAGTACTGATATGTCTCGGAGGACCGCCCCAGTGTTGCTTGCAACCCTAGTTATTATTTAATGTTTTAGCCCATTGCTAGCAACACTTAAGTATCATGCTTTTACAAATAGAACGTTTTTACAAAAGCTGCTGTTCATACTACTGCGCGTTTGTTCTTTATTAATAGTTATTTGGTGTATTCACGTAACTCCGCCCCGTCTAGTCAGCTGAATAAACTAATCATGGAGCAGAACTCAAACAAAAGCAAAAACTATAGTTCATTAATCGTAATGGAGGTACATGGTTCAATTAATCGTGATTTTTATTTTAGGTCAAATCATTCAGCCCTACTGTAGTCAAATACTTGTTCAAAGTGCTTCACCATCTAAGCTGTAAGAAGCAAAATTTAAATACAATCACAGTCTACTAGCCTGGCCCTGCTAGACTATTGCCCCCAGCTCATTTCTTTTTGCTGAGATTACAGTCTGGAACCCCTGTTCGCATTAGCATTTTCCCAGCCACCCTGCTGGCGGCCCAATAAGCGTGGGTTAGTGAGAGGACAATGAAGTCAAGCATGTTTCAAAATGGTGGTAGAGCTAGATGAACGATTTGTTCAGCACTGTCCAATAGTTTCGATATTAACCTGAGGTCTACACAAAGTAGGAGGAAACTTATAAATGGAGGTAACAGTCTACTAGCATTAAAATAAAATCCTTTACAATTCCAATACCAAAACACCAGTGGATATTCATGAAAGCAGTGAGATAATGCATTTATCTGTGGTCAGGCAAATCAATAGAGCACAAACTCAATGGTGCATTACAACATTGCTGATTCCTAAGCAAAGAACTACAACCAAACATGGCCGCAAAGCAAAAGAGGAGTAAAACAGTGCACAATTCTCAAACCTGAAAAAACACTGCAGATGTCTATGCTGCCATTTGTAATGTAGTGGGAAAGAATAACCACTTGTGATTATTCTGGACACTGGAAATGCATGTGGACACAATACAGCTTGACCAGATCTAGACACAATTAGGAGGTCTACAAAGGCCTATAATGGACAATGACTAGTACTATTATTAGTCTTATTTCTCCTAACCTATTATTTGACTCTATACAATCATAACACAAGAGGCACAACATTTTACATTTCTATTACATAAACATTTACTTTTCTCAGTTCTGCAAGACTACTAAGAAAGTATAGTCAAAATTGTTTCCCGATAATGTGTTACACCCAAAAAACAAGTAACCTGAACAGAGTACCATATGAACTTTCAATTGAAATCCCCTGACACACTATGAACAAGTACTTAATTGTCTTAGCACAAGTTACAGTTTATCTCAGATGCCCAACCTGGTCAAAATTAAATACAACCAAAGTGATTGTCCAGTGTGCTATAGGGTATATATATTAACTGCCACTCAAATCTTACAGACTGAGAGATTATGCTCACTGAAACCAAATAGGGTATTTATGAGAGATAACATGAAGGTTGGGGCATGTCCACCTATAATAGCTTGCTGCAGGACTGTGTGACAACCGTTGTATGTGTGTGTGTGTGTGTGTGTATATATATATATATATATATATATATTTATTATTTGATTACTCCCAAAAATATAAACATTACTGCCAGGAACTGGCAAATACTGGCCAGGGAGGCCATTATCATGTTAACAGTTTAACTCAAACAGTTTCATTCAAATCAGCATGATATCTGCTTTAGCTGTATGCATGACACATGGGTGTGTCAGGCTGTCTATTCATGACGCAATATAACAATCTACTAGTGAGGGAGGGTCTATTATATTATCCATCCACACACACATGCAAATATATTCTTATTATTCAACTGTCCAGTCTTGTTCTATAGTAACAATCCATTAATACTACGTAGATGTTGCGCGCCATGTTGCCAACAACCCAGGCAGGGGCCATGTCTGAGTTTCCCCCACGTGGTTTTGAGAGCTTTGTCGCGCCCAGTGCATAGGCACAGAACAGCCGGCCTGTCACACCTCATCTGATAATGGCTATGGCAACTCCGGTTCACGTTCAATTACAATTTAAAACACTGCATATACGTATGCAGGTATCCTTAGCAGCAAAAGAAACGCATTGTGCAAAATTAATGAGATTTGGATTAGATAAGGAGGCGACTACCGTAGCCAGGCACTGGCATTCAACAGCTAAGCTCGCACCGGCAATGGGCGACCTACTCAAAATGATAGTCAGGGCCCGACTGGAGACACGATCATGACAACATAACAGCTGTCTGAAATCAGTTCTAAACGGCTACATACACACTTGGTTTGTGCCCAAACAATACCATTATACGGACATCAAAAGTACACGTGTCAGTTCACCATTATAGCTCTAGAGCTATAGACAATGTTAGCTCTGAACTTTGGCTTGGAAAAAAAGATACCGTACCGGTAACGTACTGTACCATGATTACACAATCGTACCCATTGAAGCCAAAGTAAACCTATCACAGGACCTGCCGCATCAATTCGAGTCCAAAACATCCCATTTGCCATTGGGATGGTCTCAAGACATAATCATTTCTATATGTGCTGAATATAATAATCTACCGTAGCCTTCAGGAGAGGCCTCTAACATGTGATGTACCGTACGGTTCACTCGCAGCAGCTAACAATAACCAACTATGGTACCGTACCGGTACAACCACATATCTTATTGTACAGCACCAGCACGATTACGGTACCGGTATCGTACACTGTTAGAGAATCGTCTCGACTCTTAAGAAAATAATGTAATCATTATTAATAAGTTAATACAGCATCTCCGATTACATTTAACGACAGCCAGCATATTCCGAAAGATCTACATGGGGTAACTTGACAAAACGAGATATACTCTTTTAGAGAAAAGAGACGATCATAATAGATAACGGGTTCACAGTCGTTCAGTTTCGGCACAGTAGAACATTAGCCTGCTACTGTACAGTACAGTAACCAACGGTTTATAGAGCGGCTATCTTCTAATGTAGCACTGAAATCGCTATGTGGTGTTAATTAACAAAGTTTTGTGACTAATATATGTATACAGCTCTATATATACACAAAAACGTATATAATAAATAACTACAGGAAAACCATGTGATATACAATAAGTACATCAATCTGGCTGCAGTAGCCTAATGTATGTATAGCTCATGTTAGCCTGCTAGCTAAAGTAAAGAAAGAACACCCACGTCGTCTGCTAGCCGAAATAATAGCAGCTAGCTAGCTAGCTAGCTAGCTAGCTAATCCACGAAAACACAACAGGGATAGAAGCAGATGGCACTAATAAAAGTGTCTTCAGCTACATATATTTTTATACCAAAACACAAACTGCTAGATATAAAGCCAATTCAATATCTGATGCAACTATGGCATGTCAGTTTTATCATACAAATACTAATTTAATAGGGGAATTAACTAAGGACCATGGCGTTACCTTACTCTCCTTGAGTCCGCAGAGCCGGACGGACGGAAAATCTTCCCGGAAGCCGGTAGCAAGGTAATTCCGGCAAAATTCCATCATGTGATAACATTGCCAAATAATCACTATTTTGCCACACTGCTCTGTTTATATGGTGGCCGCTTACTCTGTCAGGTTTTTTTTAAAACAGCATTATTATGGTTCAACATCATGTTTGCTCCATACACACATACAAAACTAAAACATATGGCCACAAAGTATAGACAAAACTGTATTCGCCAGAATGTTAATTCAATTATCCAAATACCTAAATAATACAGCCAATTATTTCAAGAAGTCAAACAATATATAGTTTTAGAAGTTCCCTCTCACATTTGTTGAAAACTAGCAGTATAAACAAAGTAGATTTATACAAACTTCATACAAAAATGTGATTAATGGTGGGTGTCATGTATCTATGTATGTATGCAGAAGAATAGAGAATGCCATAGGACAGAACACAATTCCAATATTTGGATCTGACGTTTTTATTAACTTTCTTTAATAAACCTTATACATTACAGTAACAAAAACAAAATAAAAACACTGGATAAAGATATTTTCACCATGTTCCAATTACAAAAGACTGATGAGAGAACAGTTTGTTGATCTGCACTGCAAAGTTTTTGTAGCATTAAGTGATTCAGACCCAAGAACATGGTGAATGGTTCATTCTGTAAAGTTGAGCCCTAGTCATTTCGATAAACAGAACAGCCGATTCTGGACACGTGATATAAATGTTTTTAAATTACAGCAAATAAGAAGAAAACTAATGCAAGGTGAAAGAGGTCCTAGTTTATTCTCCCTATTTTATATCAGTCAACATAACCACAAGAGCCCACCATATTTAATAAACAATATAGCACAACATCAGGTTTTATTATTGGAGGCTGAAAGTAGGCCTGTCTGGCTCTTGTCAGCAATTGAATAAGCACTAAAGAGTCACAGAAGGCTACCTTGCAGGCAGTGGCCAGTGATCAGGGCAGGCAAAGGGTAAAAACAGGACAGGGTATGGGGAAGAAGGCATAGTTTGTCAGCCTAAGTTTCATAGTTGGGATTCTTGCGGAGAATGACAAAGCCCTCCAGGATGGGTGTGACCGGGATATACTCTTCTGTGGCAAGCTCCGCCCTCTCTCCATGCGCTAGCAGCACTGGTGTGGTGTGAGTCTGGAAACCTGTGATGGCTTTGGGCTTTCCCGCCTGGCCCACCACATCCACAGCCTATGAGCATATCAAACAAACTTATGATGAGGAACAGCCCATTTTGCCCTTAATATTCCATACGATTAATTATGTCATTTATGCATAATAGAATACAATTGATAGTATTACTTTTTTTTGGGTCAATTATTGGAGAGTGGTAAATAACATTAAGCAAAGCTTTACCTGTCCTACTCTGACAGATACGGGTAACGGTCTGAGTTCTTCGTCAAACGTGACCAGCATGCGTGGTTGCATGGCTGCTACCAGTCCATAGAGAACGTAGTGAGATTTCCCCAGGATTACTGAAATGCAAAGAGTCACCAGAAGAGAGAAGTATTAACATAAGACAATTTTAATTAAGAGGAATCAAATTATTTATTTATTTTCTTTTGGTTTGGTTCTCATTGAGGTTATGTTGAGGTACACCCATTTATGATATTATTGTTACAGCCTTTCAGATAGTAATCTTCATAATAAATCTGTAATGGTGAATTTACTACTTTTTGGCTCTATATTGTTAGTTTGCATTTACCACTACGACTGTCTGATTGTTTATATGATACTGGGTGCACTGGGTCTTGACACAGCCAACTCTATCTACTGCTATCCATTTATAGATCGGAAATCGATATTTCAGAGTCTGTATTACCGACTTCCAATCTAAATGTGTCCCAGTGCATCTGCTCGGGAAAACATGGACGTCCGCAGCAAACTGATTATGGCTCATTCTCAAAACTTCACCAAGCATCTACAGAGGCCAAATAGCTATCAGTCCACAGGAGAGGAGTAGGCTATAGATTACTCGTGCTTGCAAATATGTTTCACAACACAAACGCTATATACTAGGAATATTGAAGATGTTTTTGCTTATTTACACTTTTTTGTAACCTAGCAACTAGGGCTGTGTGATATGATTATATATATATATATATATATATATATATATCTATCATATGACGATAGATTATTATCTATCGTTTATATTGTTGAGATGAAGCTCTTTGAAAATGAGGTTGTGGGCGAGCGCTCAGTGCTAAAAAACACATTTGAAGGACAGAGGCCCTGCCTGAGATATATGATGGGAATAGAGGGAAAATGGACTAACTGTTCTTGACGTCAAGGAAGGACACAAGGACCGTGAGAAGTCCCGCCACAGCCACTTGACTCATCAGCTGTCTGTCGCTGTGGTATGGACACAGTGTCAACGTGCCTTTGCCCAGGTGAGTCAGACCCTATAGCGTTACAGACAAGAGGAAGTCATCCATACACACACAGACAGACAAAGTACATTGTGTCTGGGACATAAAGCCTTTTGTCTTGCCCTCCCACCTGCGCCAGTCGGACCATGAACAGGTTGTTGGGGTCTTTGGCGTGGTATTGTGCCAGCTGTCGCAGCATGGCGGCCAGACGGGCGTTGTTTGTGCCTGAGGAGAGGAGAGGAGGGAATTATGTCCGTTAGAGTTGCCATGGCAAACTAGGTGGATAGCACGCTAATGGATCACCTCTGCTGATCTGCAGCCGATACTGGTAAAACAATAGGGAGCTGACAGCTGCTGTTGTCAATATAGATTTGAGTGAGAATGCATCAGTTTTCCCTGTTCTTTTAGACATTATAGACACGATTAAGCAACGTGCATTATTGCTACTGTGGGCTACTCAACGCTGCCCACCATTTCCTCTAATGTAAAGTGTGTTACAAATAAAATGTATTGTTATTATTATACAGTAACATTATAGACATGATGAAGCATTATTGCTACTGTGGGCTACTCAACGCTGCCCACCATTTCCTCTAATGTAAAGTGTGTTACAAATAAAATGTATTATTATTATTATACAGTAACATTATAGACATGATGAAGCATTATTGCTACTGTGGGCTACTCACCGCTGCCCACCATCCCCATTGCAAAAATAGAGTTGTGGGAGACTTCAGGGTCTGCGTCATGGGAGAACTTGCTGAGTGTGTCCAGGATGTTGAGGCGCGGGTTAGACACAGAGATGAGAGCCAGAGCCAGGGGAACCGCACGCCTCAGAGTGGGCTCTCCGTATCGCAGCTAGAGGAGTGCAAGACAAATCAAAATGGGAACATTGGTTCTTTATTTAAACAAAGTAAAAGATTAACAATGTGTGCGTGTGTGTTGGGAGAAAAGAAAACATGTAAATTGTAACTGCACCCTAAAATGTATTTTTATGAGCTGTAAACTAAGTAATAGGACTGATCTTTGATGAGACATCAATGCTGGTGTTAATATTATCGCAATAAATCTGCATAATAGAACATCAGCAAAAATGTAAGGAAATGCAATGGGTGGGGTTATAAGAATAATATGAATGAACCACAACAGTGTTGTGGTACCAACCAGGTGTCCAAATGTCCGTAGTGCCATCTCTGAACCGATCTCCTCTCCCATGGCGATGAGTGCAATTCCAAGAACTGCAACACCCTGAGAGGAACACACACACAACACCCTGTGAGCACACAGCAGCTACCATCAGCACAGACGGAGTGTGTGCGGGCGTGCATGGTCTGTACCTGGTGGGAGCCCATGTCAGCGGGGGTCTCCTTCTTGTCCTTGTCCTTCTTGTCTTTCTTGTCTTTGTCCTCGTCCTTCTCCTTGGCCTCGTAGTGCTCGCTGCAGATGTGCAGCAGCTGCTGCACCTTCAGCACGTTGCCGGAGCCTGCAATGGACACGTAGTCAGTCACAGGGCGACGCGGGCAGCCTGGTCTAAAACCGTTGCTTAGCAATGCATCGGCACGCGCAACCTTGTCTCCAGCATGGCTGTGTTGGTGCATGTGATGTGCAGTTAGCGAATAAAGCAAAGCGGCTAAATCATTCATGTAGCACTGGGCCCCTACCTCGCCGATGTGAAACGATGCATGTCCCACTGACCTGCATAAGCACAGATGTCCACCAGTGTGTTGGCGAAGCTACGGAAGGGCTCAGGGACGACCTGCAACGCTGCCAAGGTTGTCTCAATGGCCTCCCCTTTACCTAAGGGTCGGGGAAATGCAACAATAATACCAGTACAGCAGCTTGACCAAGACGTGTGCTGAAGGATAACGCAGCTCAACAGCCACATTACACTAAATCGTGATTATTTTGCCCACGATGTGCGACAGTGTCTAGTGGAGTCGGGCTTTACCGAGGTGGTTGAGGCCCAGGCCCAGCGGCAGCCAGCGGGCATATGTGTCTTTGAGCTCCTGCTCACTCTTCTCCATGATGGTCTGGACGATGGTGGAGGTGACGTCTCCGTTACACGACCCTACCGCTATCATGCCACACGCCAGGGCGGTCACGCCTGCCACCTGGAGGCAGAGACATGCGCTCAGAGTTCACACTCTAGGTCAAAGGTCAAGTTCCCTGACTTTCACTGGCTAAAAATGACCTATGATCGGAAAAACTACAATATTTTGTGTAAAAAGTGTAAATGAATGTGATGACTAATTGCATAGGTCCTACGTATGTAACCATTTAGACCAACAGTTCAGTTCGGAACCACAGTCACTGCGATGACAAAACAGACAGCGCCCAGAGACTGAATTATAATATATAGTTTCATACCTTGGCGGACATCATGGATATTGTGACACACGTCAGATAGGGGTGTAACGGTTCTGAAACCTATCTGACGTGTGTCATATACCAATTCTGATGACAATGCGCTGGTTCTAACTAATAACCACGAACTAACAAGAACTACGGATAGTTTTATCAACGCGGATCCACTCACTACTAGCATTGAGTAGCATGTACCGTTCATGGAACATTAACGGCGCGGAGCAACATTAACTCGTCAGAATCAGGCATTCCTGAAAAGCGACTGTCAACAGAATCTCATTTCACTGTGCAATAAATAGAAACAGGCTACAGGTAAATGTAGGCTACAGGTACACAGGTACAGTAGCTGCCCTAATGTAACATGTTGCTTAGCAACATGATCTAGTTGTGTTGGTGGGCCAACTAAAACAAATAACATTATAGGTTGTCTTGTTATAACTTATAATAAATATCAGCGGGGTTGAATCTGTGACTGTGGTCACTGCAGCGGTGTGTGTGTGTGTGTGTGTGTGTGTGTGTGTGTGTGTGTGTAAACTGGCTGTCGGAAAGAGAAGAGCTTGCGTCGCGAGAAAGTGCACCGCTTTCCGTACTGTGAAAAATGAGTATTGAATCTAAAAAGTGATATTTGTGACAACACTAATATGTAATACTTTCAGAGTGGATGCACTTACCTCCATGCTGGATTTGGAGTCTCCCATGACGGGGAGAAGCAGTGACAGGACGTCCTCTCTGTTGGAGCCAGCGTAGGCCAAGCCGAGTCTGGACAGACAAACAGACAGACAGACAGACAGACAGACAGAGAGAGAGAGAGAGAGAGAGAGAGAGAGAGAGAGAGAGTCAAGACAACGTTCCTTCCCCTGACCTCCATGTGCTGCACTAAACACCGGAACCCTGTTCACCCGAAGATGGCTCCTATCCGCATGACGTTACTGTTGTGAAGGACGTAGTCGGACAGCAGAGCCAGGGCGGGGTCACACTCGTTCCTCACCCCAGAGTTGACAATGCCACAGGCCAGGAGGGCACCAGACTGCAGAGGGTGTTAGAATGGGGTTACATTTGTGGCGAGCAGAACCAATGACAGAATCTAAAACAACAAGCATGCTTTAGAGTACTTACCTTAATATAGTCCTCGGATGAGTAGAGGTACTTGTCGATCTGGGTCAGACCACCATCCACGTCCCACAGCAGGATCATACCCAGAGAGGCAGCAGCACTCAACATGCCTATAGTCGCACGCACGCACGCGCACACACACACACACACACACACACACACACACCTTGTTTAGTCGTGCACTGGCAATTATTGTATGACCAATTATTGAAGCCATCTGTCCTATGCGTCCTTCATTTTCACCACCCCGATACACCAGCAAGCGCCAGCGGACTAGTGCTTATAATGGGCCGGTAGCACAGACGTGGATTAAGTCTAGTGCTAGACTAAGAGCTTTATTCAACGGGCATGTTCTATTCATTTGGCTTGTAGCCTGGGACTAGGCTTAATCCATGTTTGTGAAACTGGGCCCTATATGCCCTATAACAAGCACAGCTCTTGTGTGCCCTCTGACCATGGTCTTTGTTCTTGTAGAGCCACTTGTTGCCGTCATCTGTGAGCAGCTTGTCTTGTCCGAAGGCTGCGTTGACAAAGCCGTTGACAAATGAGGAAGCCAGGTTCATGCGGGCCGAGTCCACCTGAGAGCCACTGCCTCCGAACCCTGGTGCGCAGGCGTGCGCAGGCACGTGCGCGCGCACACACACACACACACACACACAAAGCACTTTATTGATGGTTCTTAGAATAATCTCAGCTATTCTCAAATTTTAGGACTACATGCTATACTATGTTCTGGTACACAAGAATAAACTAGAATAAATACATTGTATGGTCTCATTGTTTTTCAAAGCACTTCCATAGGTTTTGCTGATAGAGTCTGGAAGCTCATCCACAATGTGGAAAATGTCAACAAACAAAAAAGACAGAATATGATAACTCACTATTGTTTTCCAGGTGGGTTTTGTAGATGTCGTCAGGGACTTTGGGTTCCATAATGTCCAACTGAGGACAAGACGAGAACATTAACAACAGTGAGATGAGTCGTGTCAAGAAATAAGGTCAAAAGCCCTTTTACATTAAAAAGTGAATCATCGTCAATCCCTCGGTTTGACTCATGCACCATTATCCTGTTCTGTGTTATCCTTGCGTTTCCATCACATTGACTATAAAAGTACTAGGTGGGCCTGACACACCTTTTGTTAAGACCCATCTAAACCTATCTCCACTGGTCACACTGTTCCCATTCATTAATGTATCTGGCTTGGCCAACCATAAAGCATGTACACCAGCCATGTTCTCTACTAGTTGTGTTAATACACACTTTCTAAAACGCATTACATATTGCATCCACAACCTGTAAATCATCAACTATTTTCCAATGTACCTCTCTGGCCAGTGCCAAGAAGTTGCTGTTGAGCTGGACATTTGACATTATCTCTGTCAGATCTTCGTAGTCCTCCACATCCTCATTGAGTTCCAGAAACATGCCATGGCGACCAAGCATGAAAGCCATCTCCTTCTGGATAACTCTGCCAGGTACACAGCCCACACATTTTACCCTCCATACACACCATCAACTAAGAACAATTTGGCTACAAATATATAAATATTTTTTGATAACACCCACTATACCATTGTGTTATGTAAAACAAAAACTGTACCCCAACTAAAATGAGCAAGGATAAGCAATAAGGTTTGTATTAGAGCTGCTCCATTATGTAAATTTTTTAATGATGATTATTTTGGTCAATATTGAAATCACAATTATTTAACACAATTAATCATTGACTTTGGAAAGTCACCCTGCGAGGGGCAGAAGTGTGTGTGCGCCTGTCATTCAGAGCACAAGACAAAATAAGAGTTTACTTTCAAAAAGTTGTCAATTATATTGTTTTTGTAATTGTTAGGAGCTGAAATTGAAATCCCGATAAAAATTCTATTAATTGCACAGCCCTAGTTTGTAGACAGACAACAGCTCGCTTCGGGCGAGTAGTTTCCTTTTCAGGCGAGTCTATGTTTGAGAGCCACCAGTCCGTCAGGCGAGTGCACTTTTCAGCAGTGATATAATTAAGGTAGTTAAGTATACTGCAATACGGTACGGCGATGAGCCTGCAAAGTACTGAAATTACTGAGGATAATCGGCCCTCATAATCAGACCACCTTAAAAAATAGGCAGTATTCAAATTGATGGACACTTATCATTTGCTGATCGGTTCGCAGTGTTACAGAGAGATGCAGAATGATGCAGTGCTCTCAGGTGAGCGTTATATATGCCTACCTGTAGTGCAGCCTATGTAGTACAGCTCGAGCTATACGTAGGCCCACCTGTGTCAGGAGGACCCTCCCACAGCCACACACTGCTCGGTGCGAACAGCAGACAGGGAATGCAGAACATACTGCTGTCAGCCCAGCCACATAGCCAATACTTTATTGACTGATGTAATCTTCTTCAGTTTTCTCTGGTACAGTAGCTCAGTGCTCTGTATTATAATAGGGCTACTGGTTGTTGACTATAAAACAGTGATATCCTATCCTAACAGGTAGGCTACTGTAGGCTATGGTGAATCCTTGTGCTAAGTCAGTTCCATTCATGTTTGGTGTATTATAACTGTTTAATTAATCGTTTACACACTATATAATAATAATAATAATAATAATAATAATAATAATAATAATAATATAGGCTAGTATATTTTGTGTGTGTGTGTGTGTGTGTAAATAAACCTACCATTACACTGCCAATTTGCTTAAACTTTGTATTTGTCGGTAACCTACTTTAAGTAAAAAAAAAGAAATTCTGTATTTCTAAGAGTTAGGTTAATTTCAGTTATGTAATATGCTATTCTGCAGACATAACTTTAACATGACTACTGGTAAAAATACAGGCAACATAGAAAGAGTTTTTAGAAGCTACTCTGCGTTACTCGTAAATAGAGTTACAGGGCTAGTAACAATTTAGCCGGGCTAGTGGAAATTTTGGTCTACTAGCCCGGCTGGCTAGTGCCAAAAAACCTTAAGATCCACCCCTGTGTATACATGGCAAAGCAGGCAATTGTTCGTTTTAAATAAAGAACAATTTTTAAACAATTTGACAATTTACTGCAGACTGTAAAATGTTATTTTCATAAGTGAGAATTGAATAGCTGCGTGCTTTAACTGACCTTCTCATTTTTCATTTTGAGGATACATAACATTATACAATATCCTCATCTGACTTTATAACTTTAGGCAGAGTTATTGTTGCCGTCAGCCAGGAAACCCCCTCAGAAACAGTGGGACTGTAGGAATGTTCCACAACTTACATGTCTTTGCACGATGTGAAGATGTTCTCTACCAGCTCCACGTCATTTAGCATTAGGGCCAGGCGCAGGGCCTCTGGGTAGCGATTGAACTTCCTGAAGATGTTCAGGGAACATTTGAGTAGAGCAGAGTTCTCTGGCTCAGGAACGTAGCTCACACAACTACAGGAAAAACAGAGAGAAGAGGAAAGAAATGTTTGAACTCAGTCCAAAACAGTAGATTAAGTCACATACAACGACTTAATTAATAGCATAAATGCGTAAGAATTATTCAGGCTGAAACAGTGAATCATGGGTAAATTACAATATTTCTTCAACTGACCTGGTGAGGTAGAGGCAAACCTTGGCGTAGGCGTTGTCATCAATGTAGTGCTCCAACATCTCCAGCCTCTCAATCTCCATCAACAGATCACAGGCCTCGTGCTCTGCATTGTGAGCCATGTTGTAGGGTACAATCTCCTTCACCAGCTTAAGCAACGTCTCCTGTTGGATCTTGTCGCTCTCCTCCACCTCCTGCCACTCCTTGGCCACCTCCCCTGCAAGGTGCCTGGGAGGGATCAGACAGAAGCAATCTCTAAAATAAGGCACATAGAAAAACTGATATATGCTATATAATTCTAACATAAACAACAACACGTGTGTAAGTGTAATAGACAAGAAATCCCCAAATGCTCCACAATGAGTTCAGCTGTAGTGTTATTAAACAGTACAGTACATTGAAACACATTGCAAAGCCAAAACTATTGTTGTTGTGAGGGGTGTATGCCACTGTGTTTATGTTCCTGTTTGTGTACAGTACCAGATTATTTTTTTCAGCACCCACAGAGAATGGTAAAATAGCAGAATGCAAGGAGATATTTGGTGAATTTGGCATAAAGTGTATTAGTTTACAATCAGCTTACAACCGCAGACATTGTTAAATATGTGAATGTGCATATTGTAAATGTTCTGGCTGTTATATAGGGTATAGTTGACTTAAAACTATTCATTTTCAGTCCCCAATAAAAAACACCAGCTGTGGTGTTATTGAATAGTCATGACCTTCATTTTAAATGTAACCAATATGGCACTGTGGCAAAATGTCCAATACTTAGACGACAGCAACCTGAAATGTTTGGCCCATTCTCATCCATATCTTACCTGACGTATTCATGTCCCCAGGAGGCCAGCTCCTCTTGGGAGCCCAGCAGACGGTATTTTAAACACTCCCTCTCCCCGCTCATGGTCATGGCCAGGACCGACACCACATCAGCACAAAAATGCTGTGAAACAAATAGTGACCACACAAGGATCACCTATATGCCAAACACACACACACACACACTAGGGGTGGGGGGTGGGTGGGGGGGGGGGGGCGGGGTGAATAGATACAGCACAGTATCGTTGGGCCTCTGGTGATTCCCACCCCTAGCACACACACACAAGCATGTTGTTTCTGTTGTTTATTTTGTATAGGTATGCAGTATCCAAAAACAACAGCAGCACAACCTATTCTGAACATAAATCAGAGTGATTTTCACATCAACTTTGATGACTGTGCCTACCTTGTTCTCACCAGGAGCCATGGCTTCATAAATCTCTTTGAGCTTGCCATAGTGCGGACGCAGGAATTTGAGTGGTTTAGGGACCGAGGTCATTGAGGTAGTGGAAGATCTAATAAGCCGACGGAGCTCCTCCAGAGCTGGACGGTACAACGATGTGTCCTTCTCCTGCCGATTGGAGAGATAGTCAAGCACTGTTTACAATAGGCTGCTGTTTGCAAAGTATTATTTCATTAAACATAATACTATGTCATTGTATCAAACCATCAACAGTAAAATTGGTGTATACTTACACTCAGTCTTTCTACCATCAGCTCCAAATCTTCTTGTAACTGTTTGTCTTCTTCAGACTGAACATTGAGAAGAATTACACCATTTACATCAATATAGCACAACATAGCTCAACCAATGAGATGAAGTCAGGCAATATTATTAGCACGTGTACTTGTAAGTTAGGAGGTGGTCAGCTCAAAACATAAACACACTCCAATGCTCAGAAATGATCTAAGCAAGCAAAATAATTCATGTGCCATTTATGTACATAAATTATGATACATTCGTTATAAGTTATTAGATATAAATAAACTGCAGTGTTGCAGGCTCCGTGTTGGTCGATATTATAACCAATAATTAAAGCTAACTTAAGTGACAGCATCATGTTGTATGTGGCCTTAACGTTTACCGGGTTAGCTTCCAAGCAGCTAGCGTTAGCTAATGCGTGTGTTAGTTGCAACCAGGTTTCAACCACGCGATATTTATACATTCAAATACAATAACGGAATATTTGGTTAGTACACAAAACAAGCCGCGTAAGTAAAATTGTGAGGCAAACACATTATTTTGTATGCGATTAAAAAAACCCGGCCTGTTCAACCATGTTGTCAGACTACTAGCAGTGACTCAGGCAAAAAGCACCGGAGAATGCGCTGAAAGAAAATGATTGAAATGTACCAGCTCTTGCTCTTCTTTCTTCTCCTTATCTTTTCCAGCCGGTGTCTGTGCCTTTTCTTTGTCCTTATCTTTCTCCTCTGTCTTTTCTGGCTGCTTTTTCTCTTTGTTTTTTGCTTCCTCCATAGTTGCTATTATAATAACTATCGGCTAGCCAAATGAACTACTGTTGTATGAAGGCGACTGGAAGCGAAACGACTTCTTCTTCACTAAACTAAGAGACATAACATTTTCTTTGTCCACAGTGTCACCCACCGGCAGACACAGAAAAAGTATGTCAGTTTGCAAATAGTCCGGTAGATGGCAATGTTCTACCAAAAAACTAAAAAAATATGTTTACACGTTTGTTTTACATGAAGAAGTAATCACATGATCACATGAAATAAATCACATGCATCTTCTTCCCCTTTTAGTTTATTATGGCTTTTCAGAAGAGTGAAATGTTGTTTTGCACAGTGACTCTGTTAGCCCTGTTTAGTTTCTGTATTGGTGAAGGGCACTATAAAGGTTTTAAAAGATTTGGTCAAGTGCAAATTACACGTGAAAAGAGTGCTTTCGATGATCAATGGTTCATCCAAAAACTTGATCACTTCAATGGTGCAGACAGCCGAGAATGGAAGCAAGTGAGTAGGCCTACTTGCTCATGCATTTGTCTTCAGATGTGACTACTACACATACCATAGTATTATTAGATTATGTTGGCAAATTAATGTGCTGCTGTCCCAAATGCATCCGATTCCTTTCTCTGTCAGAGGTACTTCGTCAATGAGAAGTTCTACAGGGATGGTGGTCCGGTCTTTCTAATGATAGGTGGAGAGGGCCCAGCCAACCCTGTGTGGATGGAGTCTGGCACTTGGCTCACCTATGCAGAGAAACTGGGAGCCTTATGCTTGATGTTGGAGCACCGCTTCTATGGAAAGAGTCATCCCACAGTGTATGTCCAGTGTTGCGGTCTGTCTTGACAATAGAAGTGGACATTTATGCACCAGTCACTTAGAGTAAATATGGTTCTGGTGTTTTGTAATTAAGCATCTGCAACGTGATTATTTTAATGTAAAACAAACAATAATACATGTTATTTCAATAAGGCTCATGTTTAACTAGGATTATTCTACACTAGAGTAGGCCTTCCTTTTGAGCTAATGAATAGGACCTTATTCTGGTTTTGGTTTAGCCTGTACCACTAGATGGCAACCTCTGCATCTAGAAAACGACCACTATGAACTAGTGAGTGAATTTACTTAAGTATTAATCAGTATCAACCACAACATTTACAGAGTTAACATATCAAACAAATGAGTCAGCAATAATCACTGTGTACTGCCTGCATGATGAAAGATGTATTACTGTGTGCATAATGTGTGTATTTAGTTTCTCTCTCTCTCTCTCCCTCTCTCTCTCTAGTGACCTGAGCACAGACAACCTGCGTTTCCTCAGCAGTCGTCAGGCATTGGCTGATCTGGCACA